>JAQGAP010001474.1:0-19781 GCA_034697805.1 Orchesella bifasciata
ATTTCGAGTGCATAGTAATTAATTGAGTAGCCCATAAGGAAAACATATTGATTGAAATCCCGCTGCCACTTCTAATTAATAACAATGAGTTGTGAATCTCACTTTGTAATTTTATTTTTATTCAATTGTATTTATAGTTGATTGCTGTAAAGAAATATAAGTGTTGTTCGAACGACCACTAATTTGAAGATGTTATCTATATATTTTGCATATATTCATAGATACTGCATTTACCTCTGTCCAACTAAGCCTTATTTTTGCCGAAATCTGTAATTTAATCAAGAAAAGATAATATTAGTCGGAAATTATAGTTGTACCTGAAACACAGAAAAACCGACAATTAGAGTGCTTGTAGTTTTGTGGTTGACACTAATTGACAAATTAAAGGAATGTCAAACCAAATATAAAATACATATTTAATATTATTAATTCAATAAATTTTCCTCATGTTATCCGAGCGCTTGAAAATCTATGAAAGAAAACAATTAAAGGGAAACTCGAAGCAAATTAATTTAGAATGCGCAACCAAAATAATTTGCTACTCCACATGAAGTAAAACCAAGGCGAATAGTGGACTTATTTTGTCTCTGTCAGTTAGACTCGGTGAAAATTTGCATTATTGGAGGGCCAACTTGGAATTTTTATATTGATGCTGAATTGTACTTACGAAGTATATATTGAGTCTGTTGGAAAGGCTTATTAATTGCACTCGGTGAGTCAGTGAAAATATCTCATTTCGACGTTTAAAATAATGGATGTCTCGGATTCAAAATATTAATCGATATTATGATTGGCATTGTTTCACTGAGCTAAACGCAACTTACTATATATTGGAGTAAGTTGAGATGTCTCTTGTAGCCCCTTGTGAAGTGCGTTTTACAAAATGCGATTTGCGCCTTCATTTTTCAAGGAAATGAGCTCAAATTTTGCTGAGCAATTCTTTGTTCAATTCCCCAGGGGTTACCTTTTTCCGTGTTTTAAAATTCACAATCGGCGCCAAGCTATGAAGGTCTATTTTTTTAAATCTGCGTTGACAACAGGGCGTTTTTTGGATTTTTTGGACTCGTGAATGCCTGTCTAAATTTTACTTTGAGGTATGGATTTTATTGTGTAAATGGATTATACGTATACTAATCTAACTTATTCTGTTGAGTTTGTCTACAATATATAAAAATACATTTTTGTAAATAGCCAAACCACAAACCAACATATTTTCCGACATCCGAAATTATTTACATTTGGAAAGCTCGACTTGACAAGAGGAAGCAATATTTATTGACACAAATTGTTCACCGGGTTGGCTAAGGTTATCAGACTGTTAATCTATTCAGAAGCTTCCCTACACGTGGAATATTAAATGAATAGTTGGCTTTGCTTTCCTCCCCGTCCAGTTGCTGGACGTTAGACAAGACTACAACGAATTAAATTTCATTAATAATTTCTGAGAAGTAAATTCCCATTTAGATAATGCAAATACAAAAGAAATTGGAACCGTCTTTAATTTTTGCTGATGGGTAAAAAATAAAAAGACCAGGAAAATGAGATGTTGAACAGGATACTACTACGTGTGCACACTACAATAACGGTACATGAAGTTATTGCTTTTCAGAGGACAATCATAAATTTGAATTGAATTTTTTATCTGAAACTGATTCTTCGCTATTATTTAATATACTCATCATGACACATTTATGCTCATTATTCTGTTATTGTGGGAAAAAAAGAACGACCAATCATTGGCGGATTTCTGAACAACACATTATTTGTACCCGGGCATAATTTAATTGTTGAATATTTGTAGGGTCAATATTACACTATCATTGTTTGGGGAATGATAACTTGTCTTCACCAGCAGCATTAGCTGTTCTTATTCTGTTCAACTTATTCTTATTTTTGATAGCACTCCGAAATATAACCATGCAGAATACAAAATTAATGTTTCAATCTAGCTTGAGCGAGTTATCAAGGTATTTCTCGGAAATCTAATAAAGACATTAATTATCGATAACCCCAAAAGTAATAGACATTCGTAATATTTGGATCGAGAATTATTTTCTGGTTTCTAGGAGCTGGCAATTTACTCCAATTTATTTATATTAGAATTAATAAATTTCAGCATTCGTAGCTAAGCTTACTCAGTTTTTGATGAACAATGAGCTTACGAATGAAGAACCAAAGTTTACCAGAATATAAGATGGGTCACGTACATCCGGAGTTAATTACAAGGTACACGGCGAGCAGATGTCAAATAAATACCATCACCCACACATCAACGTCAACTTCTGTTCCACATGCTATTAAGGTTTTGGCTTACAAAATAAGGTAAGCGTGCACGCCTAGTAAAATATTATCCCAGAGTAAAGATTTTACTGCCAGATATATATCCATGTTTAATTATTTCCATCATATTGGTTATTATACTACAATAATTGAAACCAACCACGAGCACATATTAAACAGCCATAACAAACCTTTGCCAGCGTGTTTGCTGTTTCCTTACATCTAGATTGCTTAGCTTTTATATTTAACATGAAATCATATAACTTTGTAGTTGACACCTGACACTGTTGAAAGGAATTTACGGATGCTATCACAATCATCAACACACAAGTAAACCTTGCCAAACCTCGTAATTAACTATATTTGTAGCAACCGCTTTCATTTCTGTCAAATGTGTCCTTCTTTTTGACTCGCTTTAAAAATTTAATCTAGAAAGCTGCTTCTAAAACGAAATAAATATTGTATTTGAAAGCTTAGTGAAAAACAATTGATCATTTAGTAGGGTTGATACAAATTTTTGGTTGACAGTATTTAAACGTCAAATTTAGTATACACCACAAGATACATATTACTACTTTACAATAATTTTCAGATATTATCCGATCATTTTCCCAACAACATAATTAAGAGGAAATCTGAAGAAAACTTATGTTGCGTAATTCAAAATGAATAATTGCTTTAGTCGTGTCAGTTCGTACTCAATGTGTATGATTAAACTGCCGAAGATTGAATTGGATTTGTTTGCAAACCAGCTAAATAATATTACAGGTGTTAAAATTTGTATAGTGACGTTCATTACAAACACATTTCTATTTCATTTCTATGTATACTGTTCCAAAATTTTACACAAATTATCACCCAACATTAAATAACTCCAAAAACAAGCCGAAGTTAGCACAATTTCAATCTATTCAAAAGCGCCGCAAGTTAGGGAATGTCGTGTAATCCCAAATTAGTATTTCTCATCGTGCCGTCACAGATGCTAAATAAGATTCCACTATATCATATTAATTAAATTTTTCAGACTAAGCACACGTTGACTGCGAACTCTTTATTTAGACGCTTCACTCTAACATGTTTGATCGGTTGACTTCATTTTTTTCTCAAATTATGGTAATATCATTAAAAATTTGGAGGAGTTCCGTTTGAGCTGTCTAGCGAGATGGTTGTCTGAATTTTCTTGCCCCGTCATCAACAGTAAAATCGCTATTGCCAATAAAGAATAACTAAGTCATCAAAACGAATAATTTTGCTTGCAACGCCACACTGCGACGAAACGTTCTATTACCGGCCATACTACATTTTGATGATTTTTTCCTAAGAATTTTGAATGTCTCAATTTCCAAACAATTTTGATGCTACATACTCAAAATTTTGTGCTCTTTCCGCTCCTATAATTTGTGGGCCAGTTTTATGTACAGGTTTTGGTGTACAGTCCCAGATTTGCAAAAGGACCGGCAAAAACTAGAGCTTTTTGGACAAAAGTTTTTATTGGCAGAATTTGTGGCCCGTATTTTCACCAACACAATATAGGCTGGCTGTAATCAGCATACTTTTTTACGTTGGATACTGTTTACCTCGGCGAGAATGTGATCCACCTTTTAGCTTAAGGCCGTCCGACGTACCAATGAATAAATTGCAATCGAATTCTTAAATTCTTGGAAACTTTTTTCGTAGCTAATGTAACGTAAACAACTGTAAAATAATTCTAGTTACTGGATTTTGCAAAAAGATTGAAAGAATGTAATAATTTGCAAAGTTATGTCTCAAAATTACAAATCAGCTAGGAGATTTTTTTTTAAACTGGAACATAAATAAATGTCTATAGCCAAAAGGTGGATCACATTTTCACCGAGGTAAACAGTATTGAACGTAAACAAAAATGCTTATTACAGCCTCTATTGTGTCGGTGAAAATACGGGCCACAAATTCTGCCAATAAAAACTTTTGTCCAAAAAGCTCTAGTTTTTGCCGGTCCTTTTGCAAATCTGGGGCTGTACACCAGAACCTGTACATAAAACTGGCCCACAAATTATAGGAGCAGAAAGAGCACAAAATTGTGAGTATGTAGCATCAAATTTGGAAAAAATTATCAAAATATAGTATGGCCGGCAATAGAACTTTTCGTCGCAGTGTGCAACGAAACAAGTATGGGGCATGTTTATAATGTACTTCATGCATTTACAAACCACTGCAACGTCACAGAGTTTTCTAATTGTGTCAAACTGTCTTGATGTACGTTAAGAAGTGATCAAATATATATTCTGCGGTTCTTCAAATCCAATTTGTTGAACTTGAAATCTGAAGTAGGAAGTTGCTTGAACCGCATCATTGGTCAAGAGCTGTAGCCTCAAAGTTGTCAACAACAAAGCATAGACCCGTCAAAAGTGTTTCAAGCAACAGTCACCAGTTGTAATGTCATTGCTAGTGGTGATAACAAAAGCCGTAAAGAAAACATTGTTATTCATGGCCTAGATCATCCTGACTTGCTGGATAATTCTAAAAGTATGAGTTTTATTGCTCACATTTTCCAAACTGCATTGAAAGTGAACGCTATTCCAAAATCAGTTAATGTGAAAACAATAAATGGAGCAAAAAAGTTTGTAACCATCGTCAAACTACATGTCAAGCGAAAAATATTTGGACACTGCACTATGATGCATGGAAGACAACTTTTTCTCGAAGTGGTTTAGTATTGAATGAGTTTTGAAGTTTCTAGGGCTAAAGAAACGTAGAATCTAATAAAAATACTTTTAGAGCCCTAAATTGTACTGCTTTCGAGAAATCTGTATTAAGTCAGAACTGCATCCGGTTTTTTAGTCATTTTTAGCAGTATCTTTTGTTTAAATTGCTTAAAATATGAGATAACCCTGTTCTGACGTAAACAGGAGTTGGACAATACACCTGTGATCATTTTGAGGTACCGAAGCACTGGAAATGCTGACGTGGATAAAGATAAGCACGCGTACTTCTCTGAATCATATCGTGAGTACGGAGAGATTCAAAAGCCCACAGTAAAATACGCTACACGCGTATGGTTGTGTAAAGGGTGAGACTGCAAAAATCCTAATTTATGTGGATTAAGTCAGCTGAGTAGAAATATTGTATAATATTATCTGCTCTACCCATAAACACATACAATACATACATACATACATACTTTTCTGAATCAGAAGAAGTAAAATCCAGGGCTTTCGTTGATTGGCTATAGTACCTACACTGTTTCAACTATTATGACCAAAGCAAGAAGGCAACCACTACAAAGTTGGGCAATGCAGTTACCAATTTGAGCGTTTTCTTGGGAGTTACAACTCAGATTCGACGTTTTTGAAAAATTTTGTTTCTGTTATGATTCCTTATTACTTTTTGTTTCATATCAACAAAAAAAAACTTTGTAATTTCATTACACAGTGCCATTTTAAGCTATTTCCTACACGGCTTGGTCAGAAGGACAGAAAATTTGCAGCCTGATCTAAATTTACTTTATCTTAGGCTGTCTTAAATGTTGCAGTGAAAATTATTTTTCACTACTCCCACATCATGGTTATAATAAATTCTCAAAAGCTCATAAGCATCGACACTCCTAGTTTACTTGACATAAAGCAGCCTGAACATAATTTTCTGATGAATTCGAAAAAATACTGACAGCTTATGGATTCGAACGTAGAAAAACCTGGGAGGCATACCGGGATCGTTAAGTTAAAAGCCGTTTAATTACATTACTGTTAAATATTATTGCTAACAATTCGGTAATTGCTTATGGTCTACTCTTTACAATAGTATGGAGTATCCAGTATCATAACAGCTTATGATAAATACAAAATAACGTTTTGTAAAGATACTTGACGAGTATAGGCGGCCACAATGACTGTTGTGGGGTTATTTATGCATTGGTAGTTTGTAATCATCAAACCTAAGCAAACAAGTTGTACTAACCTAGTGATAATGACTATTTTTAACAGTATTGCGATAAGAAGTAAGGAATATTTAAATAGTTTGTCTTCATGACAATACAGGTGTAAAAAATTAAATATGGGACATATAAAGGACATAAATCATGGTTATTTTTATGCTGAAAGCTTGCATTTATTTGCGTTTTAAAAAGCTTCTCTTTCCAACAATAATAAATTAATTGTATTTTGAAATCCAAACTGAATTAGATTAAGCGGTGTCAACGCGTCAAAATAGTTACTCGAAAAGAAAACAATCCTAATAACTGCCCAAGACTTCAAACTTTTCCTAATGTATTGTCAAGTTTTTACTACAAGAAACCGAAAATTAAGAGAGTAGTGCAAAAATATTTTATTGAGAACATTGTTAAAGCTTACTAAACTTGAGATGCCTCACCACATAACAATTGACACAAAAAATGCATCAATGGACATCACGATGAACAAAAAATATATCGGACCGACTTCTTTAGAACTGTCAACTCTGACGATGAAAAAATTACAAATAATATTAGCAAAGCAAGCAGCTAGAATTATAATATTCATAAAGTCTGATTTATGCATCACATTGAATAGGTCCGCCAGCACTCGCAGCTTCCGATAGTCTGATATTGTCGCTAATGGTTTCCAAATGGATCGGAAACTTCTAAAATCGAGAAAACAGTCATAAAAGGGTACAAAGCTTAACTAAAAACACAATAACATCACTTCAATTAGCAAAAAGTGGGTATCTCACCTTTCAAGTTGGAGGAGATTATATTTTATTGCTGTAAATGGAAGAATCAGCCGCATACCCGTGATTAGCTGCCACACCGGTACAAGGGACGTCCATAAGGTCCATGTAATTGCTGTACTGATAATCCTTGTAATTTGCAAGCTCCAATATTTCCAAACCGACTTTTCCGAAATCAAATAGCTAACAAGATGAATTCTAATTTCAACTGTATTTAGCGGAGATTAAGGAGCAAGATAGCAAATCACGGCAACAAAATAAGGAACGAGCGTATACGACTTTAAGATGAATCGGGTGCATGCTACGCGAATATCAGAACTTGCAGTTTTATTACTTTCTTCCTTCTGTTCAGGGGAACTGTTTTGCTTAAAAGCCATTATACCATTTAAGAAACTACAATACTCTACCCTCGTTTTAAATTCAAAATACGTTTTTTATGGATTTTAGCTTAACTCTCTATAATCCAACCGGATGTTGGGTGTTCACGAGACTACATGAGGCACGAAGTAAACCATGCAATTTATAATACTTGAATGAGATGCTCTTTTTATTTATTCATCCACAATTTGTACTTGCAAAGTTGACACAAACATGCTCTAACATTTGGAAACTATGCGATACATTTATTTACTAATTGAACATATGAAACGAAATTTACCAAAGTTTAGAAAATATTTCAGGCAATTTTCAACTAATTAAAAGATGTAATAAAAACAGATGATTTTAAAATTTGAATTGTTTACCGATATTTATTTCAGAGATGAGTTTGCAGCTTTTTTTCCAATTTATGGGAAACACTAATGGAAATTTCAAAGAGTAAAAATCATGATAGATTTTACTTCTGAATCGAATCTGTCTGAAAATTACACCCTTGGCCATTGCTGCCAGTAAACTGAGAAAACACGTTCTTTTGAAATCTGCCTAATTGGTTTCCCGCGGGACTGAATGTAGAAACTGCAGTTGTGTACCCATTTTTCTGTGCTACGCCAAACCCAAACTTCTTACTTTCTTTCCAAATCATTTGGGTGAATTCATTTGTGGTTCCCGAGGAAATGGGCTTGTGATAATTATAATTTTTTTCCTCTTCCATCCAGCTATACGTTGCCATCTTAGCTACATCCTCGAGTGAAAACCAGCCCTTTACAGAAAACAGGTTCTCGCCTGTGGTGCGATTCAGGTATGGGCAGGAATAGTCAACATTTCCTTTGTTGGTGTAATAATTGGCGCACCGGAAAGCAACGTCGTTTAACTAATAAAAAATTTGTTATATTATTAATTTATGGAAACTAAACAAGAGTTTTGAATGATCAAATAGTCATTACCGATTCATCCATCCTCAATGCTGGAACACTGTGTTTAGCCCGAAAGTTGTTAGTGACGCGAAGAGCATTTTCCTGATATTCTACAGAAGAAAAAATTCAAAAATTAAATATCACCGTGGGAGTTTTTTAAAAATCCGATTAAATTTTTTATTCGAATTTAATTTTTGAACGGCAACTTACTATTGCACCTTGCTAACTAACTGCTGGCTAACTTGGAAACCTGAGCACAATTGAAACTGTAGCAGAGTCACAACTAGAGCAACCACAATTGTATTTAGCTGGGGATTCGTCATCAAATTTTGGAAGAAATGTAATTGAGTTTAGGATATATTATGAAACACTAAAGGACGGAACGTTAAGGCAAGACTGGTTGAAGTCAAAAATAAAACTACACAAGAGCCATATATTAGAATTTGCACCACTTTAAATAAATCATTGAATGCGGCGGTGCATGCAATGCAGTCATTATAAAATTTATTTGTAGTATGAAATCAACCAATTTTATCTAAAATGAACAAAAACATTTTCTAAATAAAAAGATTCCTCAAAGCTGCATTGTATCTAAACATGGTTTGCTTCCAAACAAAAAATCGTTGAACCTTTTAGAATACTAAAATACAATCACGAGGCCAATTTTGATGCCAGAAAAATCAGAACATAGAAGCTTTATAACATCTAAAATCTGCACATAATCTGTTACAAACAATAGAAATATTGAATTGAATTGCCTAAATGGCTAGTGCGTGATTGTGAACTGTATTGAACTGCTTTTGACCTATTGAGACTACGTTTATGATTCCTTACTCAACGTTTTGTTAAAAAATTGAGTAAGGAAGTTGAATAAGCGACGGGAAATACAGTTTTAGATTTGCTTACTTAAGTCGGTAAATCAATATTAAAATAAAAATTGATGGTGAAGTTAAATGGAAAATAAATCATGAGGTCAAAAACAGAATAGTGGAGCAAATGCAAATGAGAAGCAACATCCCCAATGAAAATACCAGATGTACTTTTTCGTCGTACATTAACCTGTTCAAGGTTTTGTATATGCTCATTTATTTCCAAAATAATTGATTATTTCAGATTTACCACATTTCTGTAGAATAATTTCACGTCATATTTTCCGCGACGTCTTGTAAATTTTTGGCTCATATTTACGTTTCTTTCGTTCTGATCAACCCGGTTCTATAACCGGTTTAAGTAGATTGTGACTTTTATTTGTATTCTATTGACAAGTTTTTCTTCATTTGATGTGTTAAATTTAGAATTATACTTAGCGATTCGATTCTCTTTTATTTCATTTGCACTGCTGCCGCTTAGTATATCATTTTTGCAGGAATTAATGCAACGTGGGTATATTTGGTTCACTCTCTGACAGGGCCAACCTACCTCGGCCAATAAATTTGATGTAAAGGGAAAGAATGACATTTTCTAAACCAAAAATGCCTCCCATATGGTATCTTTGATCTCGTTTAAATTCCGGTTCAGAACACGTAACAGAAAACAAACGGTATCACGATACCAAATGATAATTTGGCCATAAAAATAATGGTACCTAAAATGATTAAATTTGTTACACACGATAGAAAGTATTGAGGTGGGGTAGTGCGTGATTGTAAACTGTAGTGGTATGCTTCTGACATTGTCAGACTCCCCTTTTCCTTGGTAATTTGATATGAATCAACCTGCACGATGTTGGATTGCTGAACTATTGAGTAAGCGTTACCTCTTCGTATTCCAATCAAATGCTTTGTGTTCACTAACGTTCGTAACACATGAATTAACCCATGCTCTTTACAAAGTATGAATATTATATTCTTTTCATTTATTCTAGTGCGTCATTGTAAACTGAAGTCCTTTGTCATTTGAAATCTAAGTATTGAAAATATCTGCACGATATTCGATTGTCGGAATATTGAGTAAGTCCGTTATCAACACAGACATATCAAATGTTTCGTGTTAACCTTACTTCCCAAGGTTTCATGTTGATATTCAAATGATCCACGATGACGCAAACGCTTGGAGTCTGATTGCACTTCTGAGCCTGCAGTGTGTTCCAATTTCAACAAGTATCCATGAAGGAAATAAAGGAGACTAGGTAAAAGGGGTGAAGGAAAAGGGTACAATACAACCAGGAAAAATAGAAAAAAGACGATGGTAGAGATAAAGTGAAAAAAGTAGCGCTGAATTTTCAGATTACACTTATTTTTAAATTATAAGTATGACTATTTTTTACTCCAATTTCATAGATTCGGGGTTGTAAGTGCCTCAAAAATGTCCCAAACCTTTTGGATATAAAGTGAAGGGCCAAAAAAAATCCATAAATCAAACACAATTTGCGGCTGGCAAGAGTATTAACAAGCTAGGGTTCTGAATATGATGCTCCTGCGTTAGGCATAGATACAAGTGTATGACCAACATTCTCAATTTACATTTTGTTTCTGAATGAAAAGCATTTTAACCAATTTTAAATTTTCTATAGCTTTTCAGTAGGGTCTAGAAATGTGAAAGTAAATATGTAGACGAAAGGATTTTTGACTATTCTTACCCATACACAAATGGTGCGATTATTGGGTGGGGGTGAAAAATGGAGTCGTTTTGAATCAGCCAAATTATTTTTGTAAGCGAGCAAGAATATGGAATTCGAAATTATATCTGTTGAGTTGTTTGAGCCGGCGGAAAACACAGTTACAAATTTTATTTCACAAGTTGGTAAACCTTTGATTAAGTTGTATTAAATGGTTCATTGAGGACTGTTTTTGAGAACTGTCACATTGAGGACTGTTTGAGGAATGTTCATTGAGGACTACAATAGTAAGACGGCGATGCGGTGGTAATACTACGATGCGGTGGTAAGACTACGATGCTTTGTCCATATATGATTTAGTATGCGTGGACAAATTTCATACTTGGGACTTAGCATACCCAAATGCATTCTTCATAGGATTTAGCATGCCCGCTGTCATTTAACATAGGATTCAGCGTACAAAGCAATTAACATAGGATTTAGCATAAAAAACAATTAACCTAGGATTCAGCATACAAAACATAGCATAGAATTTGGTATAGGGGAAGTTTTTGTTCACCTCCTCGAGTAATCATATATATATGATACATATACATATCATATACATATATATATATATATATATGTATTGTAATGATGAACGAATTAGTTATAATGAAATACAATTCGGTAATATTGGCAATTTAATGTGCATTATTATGTATAACGTACTTTGAACCAAGTTTAGAATACAATCAAAGTTATTTACAAACTTATGATCATTGTCTGACATCAGTTATATTTGATTTTTAGTTTTGTCGACGTTATGTTTTTCTAAATTGCAAAATATTTAGCATATTGTGTGATTCATAATACTAAAAATACATTATTAATACATGATACTTGACATTAATACTATACTAGCAAAGACTGCAACTAGAGAGGGGATAATTTGAGTGGCTATGGGAATATAAATGCATTTTATTTTAAATCAAAGCAGTCAAAACGAAATTTATTATAGCAGGTTTGTAGCAAATTTAATAAGCTTACAAACTTAACAAAGATAAAAAAATTGGACCATTATTGACCTCGTGGCGGATCTTTTTCTTCAGGCTTCTCATGGGGTTCGCGCCGGAAGACTTCGGAACTTTCGATGAAGTTTTCTCCTAGCGATTTTTGAACTGGCAAAAGGTCTTTAGCTCTTCCGGTCAGGTATGTCAGTGGCATTTACACTGTGCCCAGATTTTTTCGAATGTACCCATTTGGGGGACTTTGGGCGGTTTCTCGTGTTTCGCCTCCAAAGACACATTTTCCCGTAAAAATGTCAGCACGCCATTTTGAAAATTAATCGGAGCCAAATCTGGTCAGCAGACGAGTTGACTCATTGAAAGGTGCTCCTGGATGTTGGGAATCAGAATCGTCTTCAAACATTGCTCCAAGTAAATATTTGCAGTCATGGTGCCCCGAGATATGAAGGGCTTCAAAAAGTTCCCAAATTGGTACATAGCCTGCGAAACTAGTTATTTCTTCGGATATTTGGACGAACCGTTTAATTTCTTCGGTTTAGCCTCTAGTTTAGGGTCTGCGCTCTCGAAATATTGCCAAGCTGGGGTCCGGAAAGCATTTTGGATGACGTATGCTTCATTGTTAATTAGGCAAATTTTTCGTTGCATTTTTTTTGCATAGCAATGGCTGCAACTAGCAAAAGTGTTACTTGCTCAGGCATCAACAACATGGAAATGAAAAGCATTTTGAAAATAAATATATAATCACTTGAAAACACCAAAAAGACAGTCATATGCCTATGAAATAGTCATTGCTATGAAGAGTACAAATTCTCCCTGCTTTAAACAGCCGTGCTCGTTGTTATTTTAAAAGCTCAATATCTTCTGCGTAATATTAGTACACAATTTGTAGCTAATTCAGCAATCCATATGCGTATCAGGCCAAGTTTCAAAAGCAACGTTTGCAGTAAATCGAATTTAATTTCTAAACAAAATACTACCACAGTAAGTTCTTCCGCTTTCGACACATAAAAAACTCGATGTCTCCAATGACTATTTTTTATCATGAAATATGAAAACCCGTTCATTTCTAGTTAAAACGCAGCTGACACCATATTGGGGTAAGTTGAGACAACGGTTCTGGGGCTACTTGAAAGACAAAGGAGGGACCACGATTTACTCCGCCAAATTTTGACGGATTGGGCTAAAATTTTGTGTGAAGACAACTTAACGGATTCTCCAGGGGGTGTTTTTGCCCGATTTTCAAAATTCAAATTTGGCGCCGAATTACAAATGTCTAAATTTGTAATGTTTTAGTGAGCCAGTGGATCAATACGGATTCGTGAGCCACATTAGCACTTAAATGTTAACCATGTAAAAGGTTTAAGAAAATGTGACCTTCGATGTGGGGCCACATGTCGTGCTACCATCGTGAGCATGAAGTACCAATGTTTGTTCCTGGAATATATGCGACAATGCATACGAAGTCTATTGCAGAAAGAATCATGGAAATCGGACCATTAAACTTCAAGATATGGAACTTTAAAAATTATCAATCCTGGAAGTCTAGTTGGACCACTTCGAAAAGATCTTCGAAAGATCACCGAATCAATGCCTTTCGTTGTTCCTGTCGTAGGTCAACAGCTGAAATCCCTTTTTAACGTTTTTTTAACTATTGTTTGGAAGCGGTCCAACTCGACTTCCAGGATTGATTATTTTTAAAGTTCCATATCTTAAAGTCTAATAATCCGATTTCCATGATTCTTTTTGCAATAGACTTCGTATGCATTGTCGCATATATTCCAGGAACAAACATTGGTACTTCATGCTCACGATGGTGGTACCACAGGTGGCCCCACATCGAAGGTCACATTTTCTTAAAACTTTTATATGTTTAACATTTAAGTACTAATATGGCTTACGAACCCGTATTGGTCCACTGGCTCACTATAAAATTTGAAAATTCGACATTTGCAATTTGGCGGCAAACTTGAATTTTGAAAAACGGGCAAAAATTCCACTGGGGAATCCGTTAAGTTGTCTTCACACAAAATTTTAGCCCAATCCGTCAAAATTTGGCGGAGTAAATCGTGGTCCCTCCTTTGTCTTTCAAGTAGCCCCAGAACCGTTGTCTCAACTTACCCCAATATGGTGTCAGCTGCGTTTTAACTAGAAATGAACGGGTTTTCATATTTCATGATAAAAAATAGTCATTGGAGACATCGAGTTTTTTATGTGTCGAAAGCGGAAGAACTTATTGGTCAATGAAGTTGATATCAAACACGACAACATTGCCATCATAGCAAGTATTTTAGTCCTGTGGATTGTATCGGGGTCGCCTCTCTCTTTCTTGTAATGAAGATTTCTAATCAGCATTTGATGCCAGTTTGCCCACGCTTCCCATTTGTAATACAACCCAGATGCAACGATCCTCTGCAAGGACAATGTCAACCAGTATTGATTTTCAGTTTCGAATATCCAGTAGAGCATTCGTCGGTTAAGGGTTTGATGGAGTTTGACACAATTAAAATTATCTATTCTTTTACGTCGCAACAATTGAGAACAATTGGATACTAAATGTTCTGCGAATCGTGAGTTAATTGTCTTTCCCAACTTTTGGTCTTTAGTTGTAAAATTAAAAATATCGTATTTAAACCCATGGGTAAATATCTCAAACGTTTCCGCAACAGATAAATTATACGCTTTTAGGTCCTCTCTAAACCACACTTGAGGAAGAAGGGCCCATATCTTCTGGTTAAATATTATTTTGTAACCGTGGTTCAAGAATTGCTTCAATGTTTTGATGAGCTGCTTTGGTGGTTGTGGAACAGTAACTAAGCAGGTAAGCTGAATAGAGCTGCGTTAGAATGAACGCGATGGAACAAATCAAAACCAAATGGCGAGGTTTGGGCAATGCACCAAAAATGCTTCCGAGAAATCAAACTAGCTCGCCAGTAACTGTTTCAAGTTGATGGTGACGTTTGTATGAACGAAGAAACGCGAAACACAATATGAGTGACATGCATATCCATATGTCAGGACTGAATGGTTCGTACCAAGTACTAAACTTGAGCAACTGAGCATTCCTTTTAGCCTTTTTTACGAAGAACACAACAGACGTGGAGTCAAACATGGCAAATTGCAGCCGACCAGCGTAGGGCATTGAGGGTAATATAGCTACAATTCCACCAATATATTCAGATTTTCCAACTACTTTCCCCACGAGATCAGAACTCCATGATGGCAACGAAAATGTTAGGTTGTGTGTTTCTGCCAATGCACTTTGTCGCAGAATGAAACATTTCGTATCACAGGCCTTTTTGGGTATAGATTTTTTTGTTATTATATTTACACTAAAATCAGTTGCAATAGTAAAACTAGCATAAAATATTGTAAGGAAGACGATGTCACTGTTAAAAGTTTAAATAAGTACACTCAAAAGAAGCTGGGGGCCATTCTTGTCCCAAGGACCAAGGTTTTAAGGTCAAACCGGTGTATTTGTACTTCTACAAGATTTCTACACGGAGACGCCGCTTAGGTCTCTCCACACCAGTAAAATACAGTTCTTTCACATCCCAATGACACACTTGGCTAAGCGGTGTCTATGGGTAGGCCGACGGTATTGCAGCTGGAAGTTAAAGAAAATAGGAAAAAACACTAGCGAAGAAACTTTGTGAAATAAAAAAACGGAAAATTGGGGATGGTTTCGTAATATAATGGTCAGTTATCTTTAATAAAACATACCACCTACAAAATAGGGGGAATTCCAGAAAAATTTAATGCCAAAACTGATACCGGTTTAAAGCAATAAAAATAGTTTTTCGACTTCGGGCGGCGATAGCGTCGGCCTGCCCATGGACACCGCTTAGCCAAGGGTGTCATTAGGATGCCAAAGAACTGTATTTTACTAGTGTGGAAAGACCTAAGCGGCGTCTCCGTGTAGAAATCTTGTAGAAGTACAAATACCCCGTTTTGGCCTAAAAACCTTAATCCTTGGGACAAGAATGGCCCCCAGCTTCTTTTGAGTGTACTTATTTAAACTTTTAACAGTGCCATCGTCTTTCTTACAATATTTTGTGCTAGAAAACTGATTTTAGTGCAAATATGATGACAAAAAAATCTATACCCAAAAAGGCCTGTGAATCAAAATGCTTCATTTTACGACAAAGTGCAATGCTAAACATGACATTATCTGAACCCTGCATTTCAAAGGCATCTTAAGTTTTTGGTTGAGGCAATCGGTTTGCTGTTGTACGGATACTGTTCCAAAAACAGACACAACTGGAATATGTTTTGCATTTCCGTTCCAAAACAGTTGACGATGAGCAATGTAGATATTCTCAAATGTTTTCCAAAATCTTCAACTGGAATTCGGGGTAATGAGCAATATCCTCGGCAGATAATCATCACTGAAGTTTCATTTGGCTTGCAGTCAAAAGTTCGGGGAAACGTTAGGATGATCTTTAACGCAGGGAATACTTCGAACCTGAATCGGACTACTACTAAATTACTTCGTCATTTTTGAAGGAATTGTTCCCAAATTTTACACACTTTCAAACAAATGCTTGTAAAATGCACATACGAAATAAATTTCAAGTCAATCGAACCAAACGGAGAAGTGCAGTTGGCCAAACAAAATGTTCCAAAATAAGCAAAGCACCCTTTGTAATAGAGTAGTTTCATTTGCCTTTTAAACTTAATTTTTCTCATTATAGTTGTTTAATACATTCAAATATGCAGTAAATCGTATTTTCTATATAAATCAGCTGCAGGGCCGCCTGCAGCTAAATTGAAGCTATAGAAGGTCCGGCCTGAGGAATTATAGAACGAAGGGTGTATGATTTCACAAAGTATTGGAGTCCTGGGGTAAATATTTGTTAGATATACTTAAATAACCGTATTTCAGTAGGTTATTGAAGGAAATATTGAGGGGAAAAATTATTACCTGAATGGAAATAGTTGTTGGTTGGGCTGAAATTTGATTTTTGTTTCTGTGGTCTGAACTTCTTTAAAGGAAAGAAGTACCCTGTTAAAATATTTGTAATAATTTGAACACACATATATAATATTTATACACTTCCTTCGTAGTTTATGACATTTTAAATTACCTTTCTACTGCGACTTGTTATCCGCCGGCTTTAGTATAATGACATCTGCAGTATCGTAGTCCATAAAATAGTGTTGATTGCTGAAGCAGAAGCACAAAACAGTGTAAACGCATTTAAATGTGCTTATCAATAATACAAAAATCTTTAAGACTTAAACATTCTTACCACAAACTGGGAGCGACCTAGTTCTGCAATGTTCGCTTCGTTTTTTCTATTGATAACTCTAATATTTTTTGTACTTTCTTATAAAACTACCTACCTTTAATTATGTACAAACTTGAGCTAGAAAAATTCTACTATAAATTACTATCGGACTCAACCACTGTCACGAAAGTTTTATACTTAATCAAGAGGTTAACATATCATATCCTAACCTAACCAAAAACTAATTAGTTGATGTTGCATTTACACGTAGAAAAAAGATTAGACACTGATAATACTATTTCCTGCCTTCAAAAATCCCAAATTAATTAATTCAAGCAAAATACATGCTAAAACTATGATATTAAATATCCAATGATTGACTGGCGGCTATTCAAAAATTAAAAGTATATTTAATGCCAAATCGATTGAAAAGTTAACGCAGTTGAGTGGTGTCAACTCGTCCAGAAAGTTTGCCGATCCGAGATTAATGCGCATGGGCCTACAAGATTTGTAAAACTTTCTCCAAAACAACCGATGATGCCGAAATCTGTAATTGGAGGTACTAAGGTGACGATTAAGGACTTTAAACGTGTAACTATACTCGGCATACACTTGAGACATGCCGCCCAGCAGTACTATCAATACAAGCACGGAATCACTAAAAGCAGCGGTGCTCAAACCCACGGCAAAAGCATTTTTGTATGTCCAGTCCATTCGTATTACCCCAACTAAACCAACAGCTTGAGTGATTATTGTAAGAAAAACCACAGGTACTAAATTGTTACTCAGGTTCCCGTTAGTCAACAATGCCAGAATTTGGATTGTTCGGAACATCAAACATTGTTGACGAGCCACAAATCTTTCTTTTTTTGACGTTACGCGTTTGAGATAAGTTTGAAGACAAACTGTTAAACTTGATGTACACAGAATTTGGACAATTACAAACAAGTAAACCAACATGCAAATACCAAACAACCGGTAGAAGCAGTTAACCAGAAAAATCAACAACCGAGATCCAATTTTTAGCATGTATCCACCAGGAATGTCTGACACATTCCAATTTTTGTGGCATTCTAGAAGGAGCCAGTAGCCAGCGATTGATGGTCTGCAAGGGCTTGTCCAGTGAAGACCGTAGACGTAAACGAGAGGCGCAAATGCCACTGTAGGAATGAGCACATATGCGAAGACCATATTCAGTTTCTGAATAAGGTTAACAGAAAATTTCCCTGGAAAGAAAGTCCAATCTTCTTTAATAAAATACAAGTATGTCGTGTAGTATCTAGAAGTTGAGTTTAGACGGTTTGAAACTACCTTTTTGATTTGTTGTGTTAAACTTCAAGTATCCATTGATGCACAAAAACAGACTAGAAGCCATTTGATGAGTGTCGATGACCGCAACTAAGTTAAACAACATGCCGAGTACCCCTACTCCTACAACAAATGCTTCTGACACGTTTGATAGCATTATTGTAATATAATTTGCAGCAACAATCTGTAAGATTATAACAAAAGACGCCAATGAATGTAGGCGTACTCTCAGTGTGGCCTTTTGGAATTCCGCTTTTGAAAGAGACACGCCTCTCCTCGCCTTGGAATCCCATCGAAAAGGCAGAGCCCCCAATTTGGTAGCCAGACTAGATAATTGTGACAATATTTTAAGGTTCTCGGCAAGCATTTTAAACTGTATTGAAGTTAGCAGTGTTAGTACCCTTGTTGTCTCTTGAACGGGAGAAACCGCAATGATTTGCAGTGTTCGTACGACTAAAATGGCAAAAGGGTTTAGTCTGACGACGCGATAGCTCATTACTAATTTAGTTGCAATAGATCGATGGTGGCAAACGAGCTTTTTCCTTTTGTTTTAGCAAAAACAGCGATGAGCAAACATCTAGTTTTTGACACTTTCATAAATGTTTTAGAGGCTTTTTACTTGGGTTAGATTTGTTTCTCTTGTCGGGGATAAAAGCCATGCCTTGTACGAAATGGATTTGGAGTTCCAGCCATCATCAAGCAATACGTTTCTTTATGTAAATCCTAACTTGCTCATCGATTAATCATCCATTGTCCATCGAAATCCAGTTTTTTAAAATCCCAAAATGGCGACTGAGTTAATGGTCATCTAATCAGATGTCACATGAAGATTAGGTATCAAACGTCTGAAGTGAATAATGTTACCACGGTCTGGTACCGGTTGCTCATTACTATTCTAGTATTTTTCTTGGTTCCGGCTTATGATGAAATCGATTTTGCCGACTAACAAATGAAAAATTTATTTCGTGGAAACTGGACGAAGACTGGCGAAGGAAATATTTAACATTATTTTTGTAAAAAATAACGATAAGTGTCCCCATTATCACTGGATTTTAGGCATTGCGAAACGGTTGTTAATATGAGAGACGAAACTTTGACATTTATTATGTAGCTGAAGTTCTGTTCGTGAACTCTCATGAACTTGTATTAAAATATGTATTTCTGTAGACAGTGATCTTCATGATGATGATTATGTGCCTAGAGTTTTTACCTTAATATTCTATCTTCAGATTAGGATGCGTATGAATGTCAAATGTTCAATCAGATCTACTTATAATATTATGTATATTAGACTACGGGCCAAAAAGGTCTCTTGTTTCTTCAGCTAAACTTGTGTATATCTCTTCTTGTATTACCAATGTTTTCTCATGTCCAAGTATGTACGTATATTCAATTCAATATTCTCTTGTTCATGTTCTTAAGAAAT
>JAQGAP010001475.1:0-19778 GCA_034697805.1 Orchesella bifasciata
ATTTCAAGAAATGGTTGTTTTGGGTGAAAAGTTCTTGGCGCACCTGCGTACGACGTTTCCCACTCCATACTTATATTTCGTTCCTTTTCAGGATTAATACAGACTATTCTCACTATCACAAAGTTTTAGTTCCGTCTAAGATTTAGTATCACGGCAAACTACTCCCAAAAATAGTTTCTCGCCTTACTCATCATTCATCAGAGAAGGACCGTGCAACGTGTTTTATTACATCACCATCAACAAACACAAACAAGACAACCACCGCGCACTACCACGACGAGCCGATACGATGTCCATGTATTCTCCAAGTTACATAGGCTAAACTTGTTAGATTCCTTTTGAGAAGGACGCCTCTGCTAATTCAGCTTGAAGGAGGCTACGGCTTATATTCTAATCACAAAAAATCTGTGCCTAGACTTTGGATTTTATTGAAATGTGTACATTACATGCATATTTCTTTGCTCTCCACACACACAAATATAATACTATATACCTTTAGCGTCTTAGCTCTGCAGCGTGGGCCTAATGAAAAGAAAAAAAAATGAAGATTCTTTTGATGAAATGACAAGAAACATGCATGCATGTAGTTAACTCGCTCTCAGCCAGTTGATACTTATATAATGAGATGCATAAAATACAACTTTAACACACGTAAAATGACTCCTTGCAAATGAAGAGACGGCACTGTACTCTTTTCTTGCATAAAAAGCTCCTGTTTCATATCCGTATTGACGCTCACTTGGCCTGGTATGTAGTGCAGGCTCTGTATCCGCTTGGATTTGCGTGCATTCAATTCAATTGCACTTAGTTACTTTTCCTATTTACTTTATTATAAAAAATGACCGGCTTTTGTTAAACTTATGATTTTGTGGATATTCCCAAACAGCGGCTTGCGTCGTTGCGTCTTCCTCTACTCCTCTTTTGGTTAATATAATACTTTTTACAGTGATGATTAAATGAATGATGGGTATGCTCCTTTACAAAGTATATAGTAATGAATTTTATTTAAAAAATTGAATCTCTTGGACCAAAAAAATTCATGCAAACTTTAAATATACCTACTATGTGTGAAAATGTCTAGACCTACAAGCGTGAATGTTTTTATTAATAGTGCGGATTATGCAAACAATAGTATATACTTTTTACCCACAAACTTTTTAGCAAATCTATGTCAAATAAAAAATCGAGCAAGGTTATGATCCCATCTAATTCTGTGAGCGTGAGTATGTATACAGCAATGATTTATCCGTTGCGGTTGCAGCTTTGTAGTTTTGCTAGTATTACATTTTGCTCCTCTTCAACACTTTACAATGGGGGTCTGAAGAACTCTAGAGTGATGAAACTTTGTTCATACTACCATGTTTATGATTAGGTATGCATAAAAGTTGGCTATGCACGACTTACACATGCATTCTTTACATGTAGATGATGATAATATGATGGTCAGGTTGAAGGTTCATGAACAAATGCAAGTATAAAAACTCAAGGTTGGGAGTTCCCCAAAGTTAGCGTCACTGAGCCAGCGATCCGGAGTCACTCTCCTCATTTTTTTAACCGATAAGCATTGTACAATTGGATTATATTGTGTAAGATTATCTTGCTCACTTAATAAATTACCAAAACAATTCTATCAACATCAACCACTTTTTTGAACTTGCTCCCTGTGCGCAGTCTGTCGAACAAGTTAATGAATGCATATGTGTTTTGCTGTTTTTTTAGGTTTAAGTTTGTAAAAAAAATCATTCTTATTCTTTTGGTAAACTTTGTTATAAATATATCGGCCACAGGATATCATCACATCAGCCTTTCAACGTAGTGTTTTTCCTGAATTAAATTGTCTTGGGGAATCCTGCAAAAACTTCGTCTACTTGGCAGTAAGCTGTTTTTAAAGTGGATTGAATGATAATGATAATGATAGAGAATGCTTGCCTTGCGTTACGAACATGTCCGTAAGTCATCTAAATTGTCTGATAAGATCCGTGCACTATATGTTGTAAAGACTAACTATATATAGGCATTTAGGCATATAACTTCATTTAGGTGCATTGATACGAAAGTATATGTACCAAAATTTCTCTTTCAACATTGTGGACAGGTACATAAACATTGTATGCCTGCTGTGTCCCATTTATTCGCACTGTTTCTGAGCATTTACTTTATAAAGCAATCCCTATAATCGGAGATTCATTTTTGTAATTTTGAGTATCATTGCTATATTCTATGACTTCATCACAATCGCAACCATGTTAGCTACGTAATGGCAATGGTAAGGTGAATCTGCTTGTGATCAGACTTTAGTGTATTTCTGGGAATTCCCACAGTCCAACTTTTGCTCCGGCTGTGACACTATTACCCCCTTGCCAATCGAAAGATAGTTCCATTCATGGGATTACAACACTATACGCTATGCATGCGTTATTCATATAGAGGTATCCTAAAATTGAAAGGGTCGTTGGTAGATCACATATCATCATCATTTTTTTGTGAGCAACCTTTTACTATTGAATGTTATCCATTAATGTTTATAGAAATACATACTATTCCATTTGGATTTATGCGCGTCAACGAAGTGTGAAGGTAAATGCTTGCAAATTGACAAGTACAGACGAGGAAGCACATTGAATCTCGCAAATATAACAGGGTTTGAATTTGAAATAATAATGTTTGACTACTTAATATGAAAGTAAAATGCATTTCCTATCATGCCATGCGTTGAATATCCTCATTAAAGCCGCAATAAACCGGAAATGAAGACAAATCCACCCGTTCTGTTGAAACTGATTGGAAGTTTAAGAATGAACCCAAGATCATGGTGATATTTTTTCCATTAAAATAAAAACCCAGAAGCTTTATGGTGGAATGTCAATGTACTGGGTAGGCATTCATTTACTAAAGAGGCAAGCTTCGGATTCGATGTAAAGATCAAGTTCATATTTTGGCAAGAATACAATGCTTTTTGGGGAAAACATTAAGTCGATTATATGGGGTTTGGGTTACACAAGAAGTCACATTATTATAATCTTTTTTATCTTAATCGCTACGGTTGGATTTTCCGAATGCATCACACTAATAAATCTGGACGTAACCTCGTAATAAAAATGAACAACACAAGACTTGAGAGGTACGTCAGCGCGTATTGAAAAGGTGAAATGGGGACAGATTTTAAGCCTTTGTTTTAATTTAATATGCTGCCGACGTGACCGTGGCGTTTAATAACTAATTTGTACACTGGACTCTGCAATAAAAGATACCTTCAAAAGTGTTTCTTCAATACCGTCTCTAATCTCTTTACAAATAATGTTCTTTGAGTTAATGGTTTTAATCGTTGTTTCTTCGGGCTTCCCAGAAGCTTTTACATCTGAAGTACTTCCCGATGAGCTGTGGTCGCAAACCCATGACCGGATTTTGACCATATAACTTTTATTAAGTATTGTCCACGAAAACAACAACGAATTTGGTGGCATACCACAAACAATCATTTGTAAAGCGTAGCAATTTTGTTTGGGTTTTTAAAAAAATGGTCACTGATCACATGCGGTAGTTTGTTGCTTATTTTGCTTCCGTAAGTCCGTACATACGAGGCAGCATTACTTTTTTAAGTAGTGAAAACCGTTCCAACAGTCAAGATGAAAGAAGTAAAAAAATATGTGCAAATAATAAAGATCTATTTCTTAACAAGACACAAGATCTGCCATACTTACTAACTTTAGAAGGGAAACTTTGCTAATTAGACAAATCATTATTTCCATTTTTGATAAATAAGTTTGAAAAGAATCAATTGACAGTGATTGTACGTGTAACTAACCAAAGCACTAGCTATGTAATTTATAAATTTCGAAACGGCTGCATGTGGTTTAACTCCTCATTAAGATACTTAATAATATATATATATATACCTATGCAAAATATATTTGTAACATTACTGGCTGAACCGTTTCTTTCGATAGTGCAAGAAGCTTAACGTGAAATAGCGCAGATTTAGTCATGAATGAATGAGATACGATTTTTTGAGCTACTCAAAATCAATCCATCCAACCCTTTGTCACTTTGCCCAGCCTATGTATATTCATACATTCATACATACATACATTCAGAGGATATAAATTTAGGGAATGTTAGCTTAAGGCCTATTTTAGTACAGCTTCACTGTAGTCTTGAAACGAATCCTTTCTTTCAGCTTTTCGCCATGCTAATAACTTACAAAACTCACTCATTTGCAACTTTGCGACTAGCTTCAAATTTTATGTTCATATCGCATTTATTTATAATGTGAGCGAAAAGAAACTTCCTTCATTCTTTGAATTGATTTTGACAGAAAATCAGTCTTCAGCATGACATTCCTTCACTTCCTTCCTTCCTTATTCAGATTTGGAGTGTATATAGCTCAGAGCGAATTGTGACCCGATTTAGTTCCCTTTCATAGCCAATATACTTTGATAAATTTTTACAAAATGCCGGTCAGTTTCTTGCGAGAAGGCAGATAAAGTGGTAAATGTTATCCGGACTTGAGGATTATAGAAAATGGAGGGATTAACTGCAGATCAAGAAAAAACACGACCACATTTTACTCCAAAATTATTAAGTGGTTGTAGTTTATGGAAAATTGTTACTTTATTGCTTACCCTTAACTATTTAGAACGGACAACACACGCGTTTCCATCTGGAGTGCACGTTGATGGCTATAGGGAGATGGAGGAGCCATTCTATCCTTTCCAGCAGTACATTCAAGTTCGGAAAACATACACGTGAGTATTTAAAGCTTTAAAGAAAGTATTTTATGTTTTGAGTCGAACTTACGATGCATTATGCTTCCAGAGTTGAACACATTCCAGTCTACGATGGTGATGGTGACTCGTCAAATAATTTGGAGACTTCTGCAACTAATCATCACTCTGGAGAAAAGGATGAGCACGAAGCTTCCGACTCTGATGGCAATCAACAGCATTATATCAAACCTAGACTTCGGGAAGAAATAGACGATTACAAAAAGCATGAAGTATATGAAGAAAAGGGATACGGTGATTCAGATTATGATCATAAGTCTTACGGTGGAAAGGGTCATTATCGTAATCCTTATCCTTCCGAGGACAGTCACGATCATGACGGGTCAAGCAGTTCCAGCTCTGAAACTTCTGCTTCCGAACAACCGATCAAAAAAGCAAAAGTTGAGCATAATGGTCGCCGCAGCTATAGACGAGCATTAGGACCTCCAATTCGCTCGCTCCACACTCCTGATGGAAGCTCTACAAAAATTCTTGAATATGCTGCTTCCACTCAATACGATAAGGATGCTCATGAAAAAGGAATTTATGCAGCAAGGGATAACATTTATTGTCCAGAAGTGATTGATTTTGACCTCAGTTCCAAGTCCATGAGGATGGGTAAAGGTCACAGAAGGGGCAAGCCCAGACTTAAGGGTTTGGGAGATAAAATTACCTGCTTGAAAAATAAATATTTTGGGGCTGAGCCACTTCCACGAGCGATTTTCGCATCCCCGTCCCAATCTAGAGAATCCGTCATTGAAATGCCTTCCATGGAAAACTTCTTTAAAATGATAAGAACCAATGTTAAATCCATGTCTTCATTTCGACATTTTTGAGTATTTGTTTTAGTATAAAAAAAGATTTACTTGCCATACTGTGAATCCTAGTCGTTTTCCCGATTGAGTAATTAGTATATTAGTACCCATTTTTCTTGCGTTTGTCCGTAGAACTTCCGGTATTTTTTAGCATTGTTCAAATTACTTATTTTCTTGTTGCTGTTTGCCTGCATGTCTACAATTGCAATAATGAACCAATAAATTTTACAGTGACTTCTCTACTCTTGTGCACATAATACTTTTTTTTGTAGAAATTTGCATATTTTACCATGAAAATGCGTAGACCAAACGTTCATTTACATACGTTGATTGCAGCAGGTGTTCCCCAAATCACGATTTGGATGAGCTGGTCTGGTCTCGCATATGCATATAAATTTCGGCCGACAAGCAATCTGATGATGATCATATTCTGCAGACGAGAAACAAGAGATGACTTACAGATTATATAACATGTAGCAACGTTCATAGAACAAAGCCCTTCAACCAGAAATTGTCAGTCAAAACCTTTGCAGTTCAGTGAGACGCAAGGCAAGGGTGACATGAAATGAAGATGGAAGATAAATATGGTGAATGAATAAGAATATGGAGCCAATAACCCTTTGACTTTTTCAATTACCTGAAGGCACAACTACATGAAGCATTTACACTATTTCTTTACGATCTTCAACACTCCTACAAAACAAAACGTCAATTACTTTAAGCACAATTTACTAATAGAAAAGCAATATTTGCCTGCATCCTGATCATCGTAATAATGTTATAATCATCTAGATTCTGGGGTCCCTTACAAAAGATGATGATGATGATATGCATAAATTTTATGCAAATTTAAATAAAGTACAAAAATCTAAAAGGAGATTCATGCAGTTCTAGCTGCAGCTTGATGAGCCATAAAATACTTTAAGACAATATTGGGACTTTTTTTTCCTCAAAAAATTTTCATTTTCATCTTTCATATTCATACTTACTTATATTACATCACGGTGTTTCTTGTCATAAAATCTTACAATGCCTACTTACTCTCCTCCATTGCTTTTGCTTACATGCATGTATTGGCTCGTTTGCATTTTTAGAGGAGGAGAGGAAGTGCATGTTTTCGTGACCACCTAAAGTAATGTGATGTGGTTGAAGTTTTAAAACTTGATGCTTGCTTCATGTTTATTCCGTACATTTGTCAAATTCACCAACTTCCTTCCTCTCTTCCTTGCATAAATTCTTGCAGCCGTATGTATATGCATATACCTATTACAAGCACCGTCATCATTCATCAATATATGATGCGATGTGCGGCGACGTATGGTGACCTGACCAAACAAGTTTTTCGGAGCTTTTTTCCCCATTAATTAATTTAGCAAAAAAAGTCCCTTTCACTCTCTACAGGAATTTTCTGTATAGCACATGCACCTATCAAATATGTATTTATAGCATAATATTACTCTGAACTATATAATGCAACGTACGTAATATGTAGTGGCGATCATGTAATCCTGTCACAGGAAGGATGTAAAAGAGCACGATTTTTTTTGGGGAATTGGGTATGGTAAAATTGCATCGTAAATGCAACAACCACAATGTATGTACGTGTAAAAGTGTATCAACATTCAACATCAAAAAAGCCACAAGATTTATACATGGTCTATCTATCGCATCAGCACAACCAACACATCTTATCATTGTATCGTATCCTCATATATAATATATAGCCTGAAGTCTTGCATCGTTTACTTAAAAACAATATGAATATATGCTTTTACCCCCAAAAAAAATCAAAATCAGGTTTTCTCAAGTGTATTGTCATGAACTGCTCTGACTTTTTTTGGCCCTTCCCGACATAGGCACACAATATTAATTTTTGATTGGAATGAATCAAGAAACGTGTTGTTTTAATATAATGATTCAATTATTCCACTCTTTTTCAAATAACAAACCAGTTTCCGTTTCTAAACATGCAGAGTCTACATTGCCTGCAGACTATTAGTTGTGTATAATGTCAATATAGTGTAATTGCGCTTCTGGTTATGAATAAAAAAAATAAAGCAAACCCCATGATAATACCATGTATATAGATAAAAATGTAAGTTTCTCTTAGAATATGGCTAATTGTCTTTTTTAGCTCAGAAAAAAAATCTTGTGATGAATATTTTGTTTACAATTATTTTTTCCTAGAAAATTATTACTTCATTTTATTGATTTTTATAGCATTGACTTTTTTTGTACAGTTTCATTTTTTCTTCGGGAAAACATTTTTTATAGCTTCTTTAACTGGTTCAGCATCTCTTATTTTCAATTCGACTCTTCTATACTAACTCTGAGCTGACAAAACATTTTTTGTTATATAATTTTTTAAACTCTCCTTTCACCTAAATTTATAAGCATCATGTTGAGCATTTAAGCTACATATTTTTTCCATTCATGAAGACAAGTTGAGCATATTTGTAACAAATTATCCAGTTATACATATAAAAAAATTTAACAGGGTAAAATAACAAAAGCGTTTTTCTTTGTGTTGTGAAAGAGCTCTCTCATTCATACTGACTGACACACATTTGAAGAACATAATATCTTAGAAGGAGATATATGAGGTGTTTACGTATAAAAATAGTTTTTTTACAAGGTTGATAAAAATTTGTTATACTAGTTTATCTAAGAAATAAGTCTTCTCAACGAGACCAGCCCCAACCTTTTGGTTGTTGGATGGAAGCATGAAGCCTGAGACCTCCCTTGACTCCAAACTTGATTCTGGGGAGAACTGGGATTGGGATGGAGAACTTGAGGTACTTGACCTTTGGTGCCCATCCCCATCCCGAGGACTGTTGTGGAGCCCATCCAACTGAGATAAGTGGCTTAGAACCCCATCCTCCGCTAGCTAAACCAAGGAGGTCACCTCTTTCCTGGGCATAGGCAATTGGTTGTGCTTCCACAATTTCAACATTGTCTCCAGGAGAAGGAAGGGCAACGGCGACGGCCAATGCAGCGGCCAAGACCTGGCAAATGAAGAAAGATTTTTGTTGATAAACAAACTAGTTAAACTAGACCTCCTACGACTATTGTATCGTATTGTATAACATTATCAATAAAGTTCACGGCTTCGTTTTTTTTGCTTGTAACAAACTTGAATGATTTTACTTGCACTTTTATTATATGAAGAAATGAAAACACACGCAATCAAAACACTCCTTTAAACCACTGATTTGATAGGATAAAATGGTAATTGCTATTAGGATCACTGATCTAACTCAATTATATGATTGTGGCAGAAGGAATAATGCGAAAACCTATGTCACTTGAGTTTCAACAAGATGTATAATATAGTATTTTTGTTGGCAGACGTATCGAACTAAAAATGAAAGGCAGGATAATAATAATCTGATTGCCAAATAATCTCTGTTTTTTTGGTTTTTGGTTATAAGTGGAGTGTAAAATTTTTTGAAATTTGTCTCTCTTGAGTGGATATTTCGCTTACCAAAGCTTTAGCAACCATTGTGGCTTTGTGTATTAAAAATTTTCTACTTGAGATTCCCACTTGCGTCTCCTTCAGAATTATCCGAGAGAAGATCACTTCTCAAAACTTTTTGTCTTCTTCAAACAACTTCCCCAAGCTCTGTCGGTATTGATGCGAGTGACACAAAGATGATGTGCAGAATGAATTGATAAGATTTCCTCTGACGGCTTATATAGTTCGAAGAGATTTTGGCACATTTGTACAAAACATTATATAATATATTATTGTGCGTATTCTTGACTCACTTGTACCATTACTCTACCAAGGGGGGAAGTCCCTTAATATATTTCATTTTGCTACGGCTGCATGACCTGACGATATGCCGATGCATTGATATATTATTCTGTAGCTGTGCAATATGAGCCCTTTGCTGATAATGCACATGATGAGCATGCAACAACACACAATGCTCACATGTGTCGATGCCATTTGAAATCTAATCGTAGGTATGCATAATAATAATATGCTAAATGTACTGTGCCAATACAAAATATGCGTGTTTTCAGGGAAATAGAGTGTGCTATCTATCTAACCAACAAAAGCAAAAGTTAACCTGCCCTTGGTCACTATCACCGCGTACATACATGCCTGCACTACCAGCGTGGTATACCTAAGTACTCCATAATAACCTTTTAGCCTCCTCATCACACAATTATTATATTATATCATATCAGGATGCTTCTTTTAGGAAAAAAATCGAAATAGTGCTATACTGCACAGGGATAAGCTGATCTGATGTAACAACTTGACTCTCTCGATGATGATGATGTTGTCGCACAGGTGAAGAAAACGACGTTACCTGCTATGCATGTTTTAGTAGTATTGACTTTTTTCCTGTCTGGGAAGTTTACTTGATTTGATGACAAAAGGGTTACCCCCATTTTTACCTGCTGCTGCTTACCTATACAAACACACATGGTTGCATGTTCAGTGGCTTGGCCTGTTGTGCAGGGCATTCATCATTAACATCATCATCACACAACAACGCCAGCTATCATCAGCACCAAAGAGAGCAGATTGTTTGTATACAACATACTGTTCCTGTATTTCTTCTGGTGATGCGTGCTCATACTTCCGGTTCTCATTTACAATTAAAATTATCCATTGAATTGTTTACTGTGGCTTGACTTGATGTTATATCATCGCAACATTTTATGTTTATTTTACCAAAATCGAAAGTGGATAGGGATGTTGCTGGCAATGTATGAGATACGTAACAGCGTAATAATAATATGTAACATGGATGATGGGATGACCAGTTAAGTAAGGTTGTCTTTGTTGCTGTTTTGCATGATTAGCCTGTTTGGTTTCTAGCAGCGTATGCAAAGTGACATATCGTTGAAACGAGTGCAAATGAGCCGGTCAAATGGTAATATTTGCATTTTGCAATCCCAATCGATTCTTTTTCCTGTCTAGTTTTTAGAAGAGTTAACTATGCATATTTTGAGGCTCCCTACATATCTCTCTCTCGGATGCGAACGCGGAATGAATGGGAGACCATTCATTCCGCATTCGCATCTTTCATTCATTCATTCATGTTCATTCATACGCACAAAGTATCCACATCTACCCACCTTTTAACGGAATACATTATAGAACGTAATAACTTTGGGTAACATCAATTTTTGCTGGTGGGTTTACTTGATTTGGATTTGGTTTTGGGTTCTTGCCATGTGCATGCATGATAAGCGACCAGTGCCACTTTTGCCAATTGCTACTGTTCCTCTTGTCGTTTGGTCTCGTCAAGCCGGTTACAGAAACGATAAAAAAAATACAATAGGTCACATTACAATTTATGGTATGTATACAACAAAAGGAGTGCACACTCACAAGTTTCAAACGTTTTTTCCCTAGAAGGTAAAATGCAATAAGTAGCAATTATTTCAAGTGCTTATTTGAAAGCCTATATAATAGTCATTATACAATATAAAATGAATGGGGCTATTGTAATGTGATAAAATATTTTGAGACGATTAGGTAAAATAATTATGCGATGGTATGCAATATATGAAATACATTTTCATTTACAGGCGAGTGCCAACTAAACTGTTTCCCTCTCTACCCATCATTGAACGGTGATGCGATGATGAGGAAGATGGAAATCAATGAAATCATATTATTATCATTTTGCCTCATTGCTTAAAAAAGTTGCAGGTGTTTCCGCTTCATTTGCCCTCCCAATGTAATATACTTATTTAATAAGAATGAGAAGCAATGTTACAAACTACACAGTACACAAGTTATTCCTGGCACTTTACCAACATTATATAATGCATTTATGTGTACAAACCCATAAGAAAACTAAAAGGTGTTTACCCAGGACTGCGCATCTAGCACTGCATTGTTGATATGCGAATCGTATAATAGAATAATGAGAATGATATCATGATGATAATTGTAATGACAGATTTTTAAGACAATTTTAGCCTCTCCTTGCTCTAATGTAACTTGCTCCCAATAACTGCATGAATGAATAACTTCTTGTCTTTATTTTTCCGAGGTTAGTGTGTGTGTGAGTGTGTGCGGCATGATGCAGCATGATGTGGTTTTGTGAGATTATTGGATATTATATGGTATTGATTATTTCCGCTCGCCTCCTCAACAATTTCGACAACTTTGATTCTCATCATGTTTCAAAGGTTTTACTCAAAATTGTTAGATGACTTGTCATGGGTGCTCATTAATTAGCCGCTTACACGCTGACTTAAAAGGGGAAACATGTGTATAAAATTGATGTGAACTAGTTTGTTTCAAAGAATGAAACGATTAGTGTTAACAAACCTCTTTTTTCTGGTGCTGTATATTGTTTGGTGCTGCAGGTCATGTCATGTTGTTTAGTACATTTTTTTTTGTTAATGGATCTTTGCATCTCGTGTAATATAGTTGTGTATCTATATTATACTTTAGGTACAATGACAACTTTTTTTTAGACGACTTGGGTAATATGATGCTTGTTGACTTACGCAGGAGTCGTAAGCAAGCATGATGTGTTAATGATAATTGCTGTGGGAAGGAAGCTTCCTAGATTCACTTTTTATTGCGTTACATAATATATCCCATCATTTTCACTGAATGACCAGCTCAGAGAGAGAGATGAGAGCGTGCAACAAAAGGTAATTTTAGATATTAGAGGGAAAGAGATGCGTGCTACATTGTAATTTGACCCTTTTCTTGGGGTGCATGTTTGATGTTTGCCGACGCTGCGCTGCTTATGCTACTGTTTGTTGGGCTGATGCCGATGTTAACCTCTAGTGATTATCATTTATTATTATCTGTATTTACGTAATACTACCACGGACGTCTACATTAAGATGCGTTACAATTATAATTATCGAAATTAAAATGAAAAATAGGTCTCGCCATCAATTACAACTTATTTAGAAACGAAAACGGCACATTGTGTTTCTAAACACAAAAAACGGGACATCAATTCAATTTACTCGCTAGAGCGATTTGGAACAATACCAAAGAAATGGCACCTGTGTCCTCCTAATGTGGTGATAAGTATTGATGAGACAAATTTGTCAACATGTTGTAACAATGCAGCAAAAATTGAATGATGTTGTCCTAATTTCATTAAATGTGAGAGACTTTAGACACATTATATTGCAATTCAATGCATGTCACCAGTTCAGCGATGCCGGTAAGTTAGGCGAGAATAGGTTGGCCACTATTAGTGACATAGATTTTGTTAGGTAATCTACTAGATTATCAAGAAATGTCGCAACTTATTCGAAACCACAATTAGTCGTAGGGTTAAGAATACTAAAAATCCAACATTCATTTACACTTTTAGTCAGGTTCCTCAATATTGAGAAAGTTAAAATATTGTAGCACATTCCAGAAATTTGCAAACTGTTCACAGTTACATCATTTTAGAGAAGAAAATTAGAACTATATTCTGTAACATATATTGAGTGTTACAGTGCTGCACGGAACTTTAATGACATTATTTGCATCAAGTTCCCATATTTCATCGTGATAAACATGCAGTTATTTACGAAAAAGGGAAATTTTCACTTTAGAAAAAATGGGCTTGGCTTCAGTGCGTAATCTTTGCTCGTTTGTTGTTATTTTGTCTGGTTAGACACTATATCTGTGATCAGGAAAAATATAGTTTGTCTGACACTGGTCAAATATTGGGGATGCTCAGCAGCAAGAGTGAGAAAGTTTGAGAACGTAGCTTTCTTGCATCTCATTTTCATGCAATATATATGCAAACGCAGTCATTGTCTTGTTGAACGACCAAGATCACCACAAGCAAAGGGAATAATATGCAATGAACCAAGGGTATAATTTACACATTTATTTTGTTGATGTGGGTATTTTTCTCTGTGAATGTTATGTATGAGATGGTGTACATGGTTCCTTATCAGTCTGCTGTATGCAATGAATCTGCGTAAATTCCGTCATTCAAATTTAGTTCCTGCATGATTGCTATTATAGCCATTATTCACTATAGATAGACAAGCTTGCACGAACTTGCGGAAGAAGCAAAACATTTCTGTTTAGACGAGTATGCAAAAAGGAAGTGAATGAGAAGGTGTATAGGAAAAGAGGTGCGTTTGCCTTTAAAGTAAAATTTAAAACACTGGACACTGGACTCCCTTAAGTGTTTCAGGGTTTAAGGGTCACTTTTTCCACCACATGTATTCTTCATATCAATGTAGTTCGAAAAAAGCTTGAGTTCAATGACAAAACATTTCATCACAAGATATTTGCATGTCTCACACATTTTGTAAATTAATGCAGTTTTTCAAAACAATAACAATATTTCGTGTCATTTGTCTGACATTCTCATAATTTTTATTATTCGATCACGATTTGTCAATAGGCTTGTGTTGCGGTAACTGGTCATTGCAAGCTGTACACCCTTAATTTGTCTTAATATTTGCAAATTGCAAGTAAACCACTCGTTGGTCACACAGACCAAAGAGAAAACAGCTCTGCAAGATTCTCACAGATAATAATGCACGATGCATGTCGGTGCATACAAGATGCAAGCATGTGTGAAATGACAGATAGTATTATTATCATGGGATCTCTCAAGTTTTTATCGCAGATTAACCACCAATGAGGTAGATTATGGGTGAAAACATGTAATTACATAATTGAATTGAAACAAAATAGTACACACACCTACATATTTGCGCTTGACCAAATGTTCATGACTTAAAAAATCTTTATGTGTGAAAAAGACAATAAATCTTGAGTCATATCGTCGAATACAATTAGAACGAGCATATAATATTGTATAGCAAAACTGTAAGAGTTTTCTGTTTTGATTTCATCAACTTTGTAAAAATTTTAATACAAAGTTCATGTTAAAATGCACAAGTCCATTATATACCGACTTGACTTTTGACTTTATGAAACTTGGTAAATCAGAATACGATTCTAAACAAGGTATAATAATCGATTAGAAAATTGTACTTTATTAAGCATCGTAATGACACTATTACATTTTCCAATTTAATATCATAGGATTGGCTTTTGTCACAAGCTTTGATGGTTTGAATAAATTCATTTCGGAATGTCTAGCACGAAGTACATAATAAGATCAATGATAAAAGTACAAAATGACATTTTACCCCTCCTGAGTTTGCTACAGTAGTTGGCTATAGAAATTATGGCCTTTGCAACCGAGTTTGATAATATCGACCAGTTAACGATATAGCTTTTAAAGAATTTTTCTATTGAATGTCACCAATTACCTGGTTATGAAGATCGGATTAAACCTAACAGATTAGACTAATGCATATGAAGGTAAAAATCAATACGTAGACGTACATGGTAAGTGGTATTATTGATATGAAGACTTTTAAATAATAAATTGTGCATGAATGACAATTTTGATTGAATCCCTGTTAACTTAACTAGATGTAAGTTCCTTAATAACTTTCATAAAGTAACGTGAAATGTGCACATTTTGATTTCAAACAGATTCAAGTTTGCTCACATTGCGAAAAACGTGTATACATTTTTAACCTTGAATACTTTACTCCTTCAAAATTTTCACTCACTTAGTTGGAGAAAGCCGACCGGACATTGTTCGTTGCCTATTTTGTTTCGTTAAACAACAAATATCCAAAAATGTTCAGTGAACGACTTTACGCACTTTTAGGCTTAGCAAGTCCTGTTCTAGAGTGTTTTGGGGCTATTCCTTATGGATGGAATCCCAAAAAAAGATGTTACGTGACCTCTGATCGTTCAAAAAAGCGTTTAAAAATTAATTTCTGTTTGGTAATTTTATGGCAAATATTTTTTATATGTCAAACGGTTAGATTCAAGATCAGTGGAGACATTGACAGCTTTAACATTATATATGCGTTCACCATTGCTACGTTTCTTCCAATTCTTACTCTGTCTATTTATTTGCACTTTCCGGAAGAGCTCAAGGCATCTCTCAATGGTTATTTGAAATTTTCTAATCATATTGTCGGTAAGTATTGTAAACACAAGGATCTACTTAATCAATTTCATCTCTTCTCATAATATTTGATGTTTAATTTTTTGTATTTCTGCAAAATTCCAGACTTATATCAACCGCATTATGATCGAAACAAAAGCTTTCGAGCGATATTTATTGATGTTTCCGTAATACTGATTTTTGGTGGTTTAATTTTGGCACAAGGAACGGTGTGGTTGACCATGATAGTTTTTCCTAAGGCCCCTGTCTTTTATACCAATGTTTTATGTGCTACTCACTGCAACTTTTTAACTTCTGCAGCTATAACAGTAATCCAACTTCATACAACCTGTATAATTTACTGGAATGTAGGTTACACTACGGTTATGATGTTTGTGTATGGAGTAATGTTATTTTCTTTAGTCATTGATGAATTTTGTTTAAATCGAAGTAAGTACAGGACCATTAACAAATTTAGGCAATTGGATCATTTGATGCATAACTACAGATGCTTTCAGATCCTGCAAACGTGTTGCCTGAATGTGTTTGGTTACTTAATTGTTCCCATTCAAACAACAGTCACGAATGTTACAATTTTCTGTAATTTCATGTTAGTAACCCACAGTCGTGAAATGCAAAGTATAACGCTTGCAACGTTATGCCTTTGGTCGGTTTTATGTATGGTAACATGGACGCTCATCCTTTACCTGGGGGGTTACATGCACAAGAGTTCTGAGAGAACATTCAAGTCATGGAAAATTCATCAATGGGAAAACAAAGATGAGAGGAAACTAATGTCGAAATTCAGAAAGTCCTGCCGTCCAGTACTCATTCATTTCGGGAATGCTTATGTGATTCGGAAGAAGACTTGTTTGAAGTTTGTGAATGGAATTTCAAGAGGTACTTTCCGAGCTTTGTTGGCATTAGGTCGGAATCTATAATTTAAGTATCTTTGATTGCTTTCAATTATATTTAGGTGTTATTATGTATAATGCACAATTATTTGTTATAGTAAATGGACTTGTATATAGCTTGTTGTATGCCAATAATGGACGAGCATAAATCATTAGAATATAAAACGTATGTAGACCGCCAGTTTTATATACACGTTCATAGTTTGAATATAATGGGTATTGACTTTGTGTTTCATTCAAGTCCAACATTAAATCGCACTATGCTTATTTATAATACCTTAGCATGTATGTTTGACAAAAAAGTTTAATTCAAATAAATTTTGCTATTTCCGGGACTGGGCAACAGTCATGTAGCATATCTGGTTTTGAAACTCCGTCAAAAAACGTTAAAATTAATTCGTACTTGATTCATGAATTAAAATGCAATCATTGTCTTTCCCATAAGTAGTGTAGTGTACATATTATGTTATGTATAGTAAATCTTTTCTCAAAGGAATACACTTTTTGACATTCAGTTTACTTACAATCAGGAATCCATTGTAAGAAAGTCGATACGGGTGAAACCAGCAAATCACTAGCAATGCCCTTAAACATGCTTACGATGAGTGACTGGTCATATTATGCAATCATATACCAACTGTGGAGTCATTCCAATTGAGAAAACTTTTTAAATCAAATTATATACGCTCGTATTGAAGCAAAGATTTTTACTTTTTTGATTGTAGGTATATAATTCATTTTAAGATTTACAATCATTGAGGTTTTGGATAGAAGATGATCTAGACAAATTCAATATTTGCTAGTTTTACATTCGCACTCCCTTTGAAAATAATAGTTTATAGAAATAATTTTATCACATCTTTGGTACTATTTAATGGAATTCGAACTACCTCGAATTAACATTTGTTCGTTTGATTTAGGGATTCGGGTTTAGCGGTGAGATTATAAATTGCATAGGTGCATAAATTCAATTTGACTTTTTAAAAATTGTGCATGCCCATTATCATTATCCATTCGATTAGGCAAATATATTGGAACGGAAACTGATTTTTGATATTATAAATTTTGATAGCATATTTATCCTTGAACTCAGGGGTTGGTTGTGTTTGGCCAACATCGTGCATAAATATAGGCTATATTGCTCATAAATGTTGTCGTTATTCGACTTGCTTATACAACATGCCCATTCAGCTGAGAATAATTTCGTTTGTGTAATGGTTTCTAAACTGCGATACCAGGATACTTGTTATCAGCTACTCGAAGGCACCTATAATTTTGAAAACTTTACAATTACTCATGAACGGTTGAAAAAATGTTTAGTGTGGACTCTACTGCTCCTATACAATGTGGAAACGGAAGCCAGAGTGCACTTCTGGTTGTAATTGCAAGCCTTAATGCTCAGGTCTTGGTCGCTCGTACATATAAAATAAAATAAGAAAAATGCTTAGCAGAAGGCTCCTCAGCATTATGTTAACATTCCTTAACTGCGTTGGCAAAGTCGGCGGAGCTCCCTACATTTGGGATGGAGGACCTCCAAGAATTCGGTTTCATCCGAGGCGCTTCCAGCTATTTAGATTCACCATGTTGGCCGAGGTGTTTTGGATAATTTGGTGTTATTACCAGAGCATTCGTTTCAAAATGGAAAAGGATATTGATGGATTCAATGCAGTGTATATGTTTTGCATTTTGAGCATTATCGTCATCAGCATTTTTCTAATTCACCAACTATTTCATCATGAAATAATTGAACTTGTTAATAAGTACATTCAACTTATGTTTCGGATGCAAGGTAAGGATTTAAGCCAAATATGTAGTGCTATCCAATCCGGTTTTATTGAAACATAATCAATTCCTGTGAATTACAGATAGATACATGCGAAACTATAATCCAAACCAGGCAAAAAGTATGAAAATCTTGGAATTTCTGATCTCATGCATTATTGTCTGCCTGACTACTTCAGCTCTATTTGTTTCTTTAAGCAATTTCATTTTCCCGTGGTTTCCGTTATTCGTTACAAGTGCGATTCCTGATTTTCAGTATGCTTTCATCCTTAAGATGATTTTGTATCCTTTACAGTTTTTTATTCCTTTTCCTGTGATAGGATTAATTGGAATCACAATGATTTTAGTATTCGTATACTCAACAACAATGACGCCATTTTTTACCAACGAACTTTACTTGGGTGATAAGCGACGATATAAGACTATCGACTTATTAAGAACACCGGAAAATCTCATGGTGTCTTATAGAGCATTTCAGATTCTCCATGAATGCGTTATGGTACCATTTGGATGCTTTATTATTCCTATCCAGGCAAGTTTGACCAATATGGCTTTATTCGCGAGTTTCATGTTCATTAGGCATTCATCAGACATGCAATTTTCAACCCAATTTCTTTTACTTTTATGGACAACCGTTGGAACTGTGTTTTGGATGTGCTTTTTGGAGTATGGAGGTCGGCTGCATAGTCGAGGAAAAGAGGTACTCAAATCCTGGAAGCTTAAGGATTTTGGTGATAAACAGTTGAATAAATATATGGCAAACTTTCAAAAATCTTGTCACCCATTGTCACTCCGATTTGGGCGTTCGTATGTGATCCGAAGATTGTCAATTTTGAAGTTTCTGAGGAGCTTAATCAGAGGCATATTCAGGATATTGCTGGCAGTGAGAAAATAGTAGTTTGTCATAAACAACTTTACAGAAAAACAAAGTAAAAGAAGTCATCACTAAGAATATTTACATACTGAATACAATGCACGTTGTAAAAACTCAATAAAATAAAATTCAAAAAATTTCATCTATTGTAAATGTTATGTTATTAACGTTGCGTTGTGTCTACCCCTAGCATTAAAATTGAGATCAATATCGAAAATCTACAAATCAATTTCAGATACATTCCAAAATCAGGCTGCCGTAATAGCAATTACATTATCCACTTTAAAGCTACCTTGATAATTGAATAATGCATGGACAATTCTGTGTTGCATATTCTGCATGACTCTTATGTAACTTTGCTTTGGGTATTGCATTGCTTGAAAACCATAATACCTCCTATTATTGCTATTAGCTTAGTTATAGCCTTGGCCCAAGGACCTTATTTAGGACTATTTAGGATGGGATAAACGTGTTTCATTTTAGATATATTCCAATGGAATGGAGAACGAATGATCATTACGTATTTTAATGATTGGCTTGCAGTTTCAAAAAACTTTTCCAGGACAAAAGCTGAGCTGACAGTGTCACGTTAATCCTAACGAGATTCAAGTATTGATAACGTTATATCGACATAACGGCACCTGTATGCAAAACACGTTGGTTTTTAACGTGACGGTCTGGTTGCAAAAATAGTCGCG
>JAQGAP010001476.1:0-19767 GCA_034697805.1 Orchesella bifasciata
AACTAGCACACGATTACTCATTCACCACTCTTAACATTTTTTTTGTATCTCAACCATGAGTTTATCACAGAGGTACTACTGTGCTTCTCTGCAGCTCGATAATTTAATATAATAGGAAATCAGTTTTTGAAAAGGCTTTATTCCTTGTTTTTATTTTACATATAAAAACCTTGCTGAATAATTTATGAACAAATATACACTAAGCTTTTAGTACCTGATGTTTTCTGGCTTTATATAAGAAGTATCCGTTGTCAGTCAAAATCAAAACTTTGCCCAGGCCACAAATGTAGTTCAAAATTCACTTCCAAAAGCGTTTTTCTGACTAAGTATAGAGTTGATGAAGATGTTTACATCGAACACAACTAGAATGATTGCCCCTTGTAGCAGCTGCAAAGTAGCTTTCCCATTGTGCACCAAACTATTCCCATACTGCCCCAAAATGCTCTTTGAATGGTGCCCAAACACGGAGACATTTATCACCAGGGGTCCTAAATATCAAGGATATTTCAAATGGCATTTAAATATTTGGATTGTCGTTTTCCTTATCGGATTTGGTTCCTGCGTTTATAATGTTGCTCATGTTTCAAAGTTACCAATTGAATTTATCGTCGCTTCGGCCATGCTTGGATCAATGTCAACGTTAGTTTGGGGAACGTGTGCCATCCTGTTACATAATATTAAAGATCTATTAAATGGAGCAAACATAACGATTGCCTTTAAACTGAACTTAGGTAAGTTACAAAAATAACTGACAAAACCACGACTACCAAATCATTTAAATATTTTTAAAAATAATTTGTTGCACAGATAAACGAAATCCCAGGTTGGACAGGAATGTAAACCTCCAAAAATATTGGCATACCATATCGTGTCTTTTGCGAGTCTCTGTGTATACATTTGCAATTATTCCGCTTATATTGCCAGTGACCGCTGTCTACATACGGATTGATCCGTTTGTGTATACCTTTAACGAACTTATTCCCCTTAATTTAGTTTGTGACGAAAATAGTTGTGAACTAATTGGAAGCGTGTGTTTAGTATTGCTAAGGTACTTCGCTTCTTTAATTTGCATAATGGAGGCCTGCAGATTTTTTTCAACGTATTTATCTTTCGTGGCCTACATTTTTGAGCTGATTGCAAAATGTTTAAATGTTATTGAACATGTTCCCATCGGGCCAAATTCTGAGTCCAGTTCCCAATTTGTAATGTTGTATAATGCCCTTCGCATTGCGAATCAGAGTATTGATCTACCGATGTCGCCATTGATAGCTGTATTTATGGGAGTTGGGTTTGTGATTTTTGTGGTCTGCAATATGGCCACTGTAAAAGGTTACTACATAGTTCCTTTCAAAGTTTACTGGTTTGCACCTACAGCATCGATACTTTGCGCGTTTTTTGCTTACTTCATAATCCCCCTAGCGATAGACTGTCACCGGAGGAGCTGTAAATTGTTAGCAAATAGGCTGCTACTGGTGAGGTTGCACACAAGCACATGGCCTCAAAAAAAAATTAGAAAATTGCAACTGGAATCGCTACGTCCTTTGGTTTTTTCTTGTGGGACGATTGCTAAACTTGAGGAAGGAATTGACAGAATGTATTTTTACGGCATTTTTCTTAGAACATTGGATGGACTTTTGCTACCAATATTTTCAATGTAATGTATATCCAATGCATGCTAATGCTGCATAGCTGGTTTAGGTATAATAATTTCCTTAGAGCAAACATGGATTAAAATTTTTCTTAATTATTTATATGTTAAATCGATATTCCTACCATCGATACTGAAACATCATGCCGTCCTTCTCAGTTCCATCAAATGTTGGTTCAGTAGTTCATCAGGACAAAAAGTACCCAACGTGGCATGTTTTTCAAAGAAGGGTTTACCTAAGTATATGTATGCTCAGTGAAATTGGTAGTATGGCCCAGTAAAAAAAGTTAAATTGTGTCCTCCATGCTAAAAAACATGACGTCAATCGATTATTTCGTTTTTTCATTTGAGTAGCTACCCGTTTCGTGGTTGTGAGAGGTAGACCCTGATTCGAGGTACATAACAGAATGTTGTGTATTATAAATAAACCTCATTTCAAAATAAATAATCAAACCCATTTGAATTCTAAAAGTTGTCAAAGAAAAGTTCGTGCTAATTTAATTCCGAAATAATCTGCGAATTTGAAATTCAAACATGATAACTGGCACTGAACCCGAGGTCGAACTGCTCCACTATGGATTATAATCAGTATTTTGGTTTATTTGGGAGTTTCTAGACCAAATTTGAAAACTGAGATCTTCATGCAACCATTTTTGATTTCCTACGTATTAAGATGCGCTTAATAGGAATATAATACTATCAGCTCTCAAAAACTTCAAGTATTAAAGCTGTAGGCCAAATATTCCGAAAGAAAGTCGATTTTTGTAAGCCCACTTTGAATATTCTACTCCCACCTATTTTGTTTCAAGAGCACCACAGAGATATTGTATAGGTGATAAAATATTGGTCTTTGAGCTCAGTTTGGTACTAATATCTTGTAAATTAGCAGCCGCAAAATTGACTTTTTAAGTCTGGTAAAACTTCAAAATTTTAAAATAATTTTATTTTCTATCAAAATAGGTTTGTAATCATACCACAGACATTCAAACTTCGAAATATTGAAAGGCTAAAGTAATTTTGGAAAATGTTCCTTGTATTTTAAGCCTAATATAAATCTTGTACTTTTACTCCATTTCCCGATTATTCTAAACTTTCACTTCTCAACCGAGTCCATTGCAACCTTTGCAATTGTTTATGGATTTTTAGCAGCATCATTTCTAGCAAACAAATGTTATTCATTATCATCCCCAATTCATCTGTATTCTGTTTTGAGTGTGAAATAAAATCAGTTTACAAAGGTTCTGAGTATTGTTTTAACAGAGGAATGTGACAAATACTACAAAAATCCTTTATAGCAAAGTGAATGTATCTCATTTACCTTGAGAATTTAAACAAAAATGTTGAAGAGCAAGCCAACAACAATTTACGACTTGCAGCCTTTTCCACTTTATCCTCCGTCAAAACGTTGGTACATCTCTTTTACGGCCAACCCGAATCAAAATATCACGAGACAGAGTTAGTTCTGAAAGCGTCAATAGCTTACCAAACAATTTGAATGAGCATTGTCCTACTGTCACTGTGCTCTTCAACCCCAAAATATATGTGAGTATGAATATTACACCCACAACATTTTGCATGCATATGATACAATTCTACTGCGTCATGAAAAAAGAGTCAACAAACTCCTCAGTTTTGTAATTTAAGACATTTGACTAAGCAAAAAGAAAAGCACTTCCAATCACTTCCACCGAATTATAGTGAAAGTGACATTCGCCTTGCTTTAATTCTGCTCGATTCATGTTTCGAAAATATGCGAACTAGTCCATTTTGCGTTGAAAATCAAGTTAATTGCACTCTGCTGCCTTTTTTCGATTTTCCCCACGAAAGTGTTCGTATGTTACTCTCCGTTCAAGTGGTCGTAATTCTTTTGAAATTTGAAATAAAATAGGAATCTGTTTCCATTGTCTTGACGTCTTCCTGATTAATACACAATAATTGTTTGCACAATTGTATTATTTGTATAGTATTCGTGAACATAACGTCGGTTAAAGATCGAACATTTATATAATATAGTTGCATCAAATTATCTATCTACTTTTGTTGATCTAGGCATGCTGCAGTGGGTTGCAAATTCTAATTTTTATCAAGCCATTTTTTAAAAAACTGTGACTAAATGTCTTTCTAAAAAATAGGAGTGAAATACGGCGAGTATGTGATGTAATTTGGATTAGAGTTCAAAAGTTGAGAATAAGAATGTGAAAATTTTCAATTTTACTTTGTTTTGGAAAACAATGTAGTTATCGAAACAAAGTTGATTTTAGTACAACTTTAAAATGAGAATGCAATAAAACCACACATTTAATTTGTGGGACAAGAAAACAATAAATTTTAAAATATCATTTCGGTTCATATTCATGGTGCCGAGCTTGTCTCTCCAATTCTTCCTCTAGTGGATTAGCAAGCCTTTCTCTAACATTTTTGGCGTCTCCAAGAAACGCAGCACTTGCCATCGCGATAATGAGGAGGACGGTTAGAATGAAGAATGAGACCTGCAAAACATTTGAAAGAAAACAATTATCATATAGGAAATTTTAAAAAGGAATTACTGAATTGTGCAATATGCAAAAGAATGTCGTTTACTTAAATGTACTCACTTACCTTCATGATGCTGATGAGTTCATAAAGTTGTTTTCAGATTTTCTTGACTGTTGGAAACTGAGTTCTGATGCATTATTGCGCCCATTCATGAGCTTTTATAGTAAAAAAATGTTCCAAACCAAATTCTTGGAATTAAGCCAATTAGGTTGTCTAATGAGCAAGGCTGCATCGATCTTTTTAGTAATTAGAAGAGTTAGGTAAGAAAATATTGTAACGCACAGCTTTGTTTGTAAACATCGAAACACCTTTGTATGCTTGTTGGCTGTCTGAAAGTATTACCAAAAATATCATTAGCTCTCACCTAATGATGATGATCATCACGGTTTCCAATGAATTCGTTGTAAGTCTTCTTTTTTTACACATTTGGTATTGGTGATGGAAAACCATGCTCCTGGTGCCGTTGTTATTTATAACTCATCATTTCATGTTCAAAAAATTACCTGATATTAGATTATTACTAATTGGAATCAACATCAACGCCATGTTCAACGATGTTTCATTTCCCTGTCAAATGTACGCAAATTAGTAAAGTATAGAGGTATACAGAAAATACGATGGGTTGTTAAACAAACTTTGTTTACACCTTCGTCATTTTTTAAATTGGTTTTTAAAAAGGTTCATGATCTGTTAATAAAAGCCAACTGGATTATCCCACACACCCACCCATGTGTATGTGTATGCGAGTTAGCTTCTTTACATACTTTTCAGTATTTTGATATTAATCTGCTGCATTTGTGCATAAGTAAATCGTGTAATTCGTTTAAGTCTGCTTTAATCAGAAGTAAATTCTCCATTGTGAAGTCTGGAGTAAATTTTTTAAATTTCACACCGCATGAAAGTCTCTCAATATTTTTATTTAAACTTTGTGTAACAAATTGTAACAACTTCAATTCTTTCAGGACATCCTCTGCTGCTTTACTTCCCACCCGTGTTTTTTTTAGTGTTAATAAAAACAGACAGATTTTCAGGTAGGAATAGCAAACACAGTCGCTTATATTATTTGGAATTTTGTAGCACTCACAAACCTCATCAGATATTAAAACTCGGCTCATTCGACGAATTTACCTTAACTCTGGTTCATGCAACTGGGGAAGCTGCAGTTTTGACACTCTGCAGCTTTTTTCCACAATAAAACTGCCCAACTTACATTAGGCTCTACAAATTTATGTGCTACCTAAATTGTAAGTAACCTCTAAACTAATCCAGTATTGATATATACTTGAATTGTTACGAAACTTTCATCATATTTTAACGTATACGTTTACGCCAGCTTTCAACCTCCATTTCCTGAATATTCTAGCCTTCATATTTCTTGCGCCTCAATTATAACTTTTGCATTCATTTATGGGTGTTTGGCAACACCTATTTTTAGAAATTGAACTTAGGTTTGAAAGACCATTCTCTACTTACAAATCGCTGTCAACTCTCCGAAACCCTGTGAAAATTCGAAACACGTATCGATCTTTTCAGGCCCTACAAGCTCATATTTTATGCACGATTGGCATGTTTCTTGCAGTTTGGAAGGAAATACTTATGACATGAGCACGCCAATTTGTTGATATTTTGTCCTACTTAAATTTTAGGCAAGTTAAGAACTCTAATACTCTTGCAAATTTTGACCTAGGTAATTGTTGCTAACAATTTAAGACCTTACAAATTAGAAATTTTCTTCTCATTAGATGCATAAAAGTTTTAAAATTCTAAGAACAATGGAACTGAGATTTAAAAAATGAGAACAAGAATATGAAAAGGTTTCAAACGTCATGCAAACCGATTTTACTTCATTCTAGAAAACACTTTGTGATTGGTAGTCAATCATTTTCAATTTTTAACGGTGAATGATTAGAGAAACAGTGCGGGATTCTATGGCTTTTTAAACCAAAATATTTTATTGTGCTAACTATAAATTTTACAACTTTAGATGAGAATGTAATCAAATCCAGATTTGAATTTAGAATCCAGAAAATATTGAATTTTAAAATATCATTTTAGTTCACAATCATATAAATTTTATTGGTACATGGTTCCACGCTTGTCTTACAAGTACGTCCTCTAGTAGAGTATCACGATTTTCTCTTCCAGCTTCGGAGTCTCCAATAAGCGCAGCACTTGCCATCGCGATTATGAGGAAGACGGCTAGAATGAGGAATGTGACCTTTCGAAAAAATGTAAGGAAAAAATTATCATATTAGAAATTTAAAAAGGAATTACTGAATTGTGAAATGTGCTAAAGAATGCCAGTTTTAGAATACGTTTACTTAAATGTACACACTGACCTTCATGATGATACTGAGTTTTAAAAGTTGTTTCAGATATTTTGACTGTTGGAAATATGGTTGTGATGCATTATTACGACCATTCACTAGCTTTTATAAGTAAAAAATGTTTCAGAAACAATTCCTGGAATTAAGCCAATTAAGTTGCCTAATGAGCAAAGAATGTTTTAATGTATTCCTTAATTATTGAGTTATGTAAGAACATTTTGTTCAACATTGTTTGTACATATCACGATACGCTTTTATGTTTGATGGAGGATGGAAAGAGTTAATAAAACGTCATTACCGTGATTTTAACGATGATGATTACGACTTCCAATGAATTTGGTATCCCTCGTCGTGTTCCAAGTCATTAGAGATTTGAGAATGGGGCAGTTTGCTCCTGTAGGCATTTACAACTCTCACGGTACTCATTACACTGAAGAACGAACCGATTGTCACTAATTACTAATTGAAATCAACAGCGTTTTATGATGAAGATTTCCCCGTCAATATAATGCTTACTTGATGAACTATGGAGGTTTAAAGAGAATTTGAGTGTTTGGTTGCATTTATTTTTTAAATTTCTACTTGATAGTTTCATCTCCAATCAATCTAGATTGTAACTTAACAATATAGTTTTTCAATTCACGAGAAAATGACAGACTGTCACATTTTTTGCAGCTCATTGTTTAAAGATTGTGCAGCAAATTAAAAGCTACAACTCCTTAAGCATATCGTCTGCTGCTTTACTCTTCATCTGTATTCTGCTTCAAACAGTAAAGAAAAACAGTTTACAAAGGTTGTGTGAGTTATTTTCACGGGGGAATGTAAAAAAGTACTTCAAAGGACCTTTATAAAGTATCTCGTTTACCTTGAGAATTTGAATAAAAATTGCTGAAGAACGAGAAAACCAAAATTAATAACATGTTGCTTTTTCCACCTTATCTTGTGCCAAAATGCTACTCCGACTTCCACACGTTCAATTCGAACCAAAAGACCACTGAAATGTGTAACTTCAGTTAAAAATTGTTTTGCTTAGTTTTCATTATAAATCTAGAATCATTTCGCAATTTTTAAAATATCTTAGATGAGAGGATTCCTTTAGTTTGTTTCATCATCATAACGTGTTTTATATGTTGTTAATTTAGAAGACCTAAGGTACTTAAGTAAGTTGATAGGCTGCCCCTATAAGAAGCAGTTCTTTAAGTTATATTAAGAGAAGCAATACATGTGGGATAGTACTAATAATAAATTTGCTTCCTTTTCATTCATATAAAGTTCCGCACAAACAGGAACAGTTCTTTTCCAAAACCCAAACATGTACTTCTCTTCCATTTGGTCAAACACTCATTTGATTTGTCTTGCATCGTTGGACAAAGTCCGGTTTTTCATTAAGGTATAAAGGGGAGGAATATTAAGTTAGCTATTCCAATTTTCATGCAAACTTATATTCTACAGATGAAACGGAGTCGTAACGGAGATGACAGATTAGATACTAATAGTTTTGTATCAGAAACACTTTATAAAGTGAATAATTCGCAACTTTATTTTTGAAAGCATCGATCACTTGCTATGCAATATAACTGAGTATTTTACTACAGTCACATTGCACTTCAACGCAAAAAGTATGTGAAGATGAGTATTACATCTTTACATTGTGCATGCATACGATATAAATTCCGTATACTCTGTTTGTGATACGTTTTTTCCCAGTTCCTAATATTTCATATCTCTACACTGTTCGTTGATAGTGTTACAATTGTTTATGGATTTTTTTCGAACATCATTTCTTGGAAACAAGCTTTGCCTAGGAAGATCTTCGAGTTCTTACAAAATGATCAACATTCTCAGAAAACAAGAAAAACTCCGCCACATTTACAGATTTTTTCAGGCTCTTCAAATCCACATTTTAAGCCCAATTGGCATAGTTCTCTTGATTTTGTACGCGATACTTATGATCACCTCTAATTGCTGTTATGTCGCCCTAAATAAATATTTAAACAGCTTGGAAACTCTTATCTTCGTTCAGATTCTTATCTGGGGTGCAGCTTCACATGTTTTTTGGTCTTTCGTATCGGAAAACTCTTGGAAGTGATGGCATTAGGGCTCCAAAAAGGAACAAAATGTATGAAAATTTATTTTAGCAAGTATTACTATCTTTTGGGAAACACTTTTTGATGGGAAGTCGAGCATATTCATTTCTCCAAGACGAATCAGTAGAGGAACTGTAAGATTTTTTGCTGGCTTTTTTAAGCAAATAATTTTTAATCTACTTCTTTTTCAATTTCATTAGTACAATTTTGAGATGGAAGTGGAATAAAATCAGTGAATTTGAGAAGAGTTATCCCGGAATTAACCGTACTCCATCAGTAGACCACCGAGCTTGTCTCTGTATTTCTATGTCTAGTGGAGTAGCACGTCTTTCTCTTCCATTTTTGTAAGCTCCTGCACTTGCCACTGCGATTGCCATGATAATAGTAAAAATGAGGTAGATGATCTGCAAAAGATTTTTAGAAAATTTTTTAATCGTCTTACAAAATGTTGAAAAACATTTTAAATGGGGCAATATGCAAAATATTGGATACAAGTTTGAACTAAAACTTACCTTCATGATGATGTTGAGTTTTAGAGATTGTTTCTGGAACTTCTCTGCAAAAAGGTTTGGTGATTCTGATTATGTATCACACCCATTCATGAGCTTTTATATGAAAAATTGTGTCAGAACCAATTCCTGGTATTAAGCCAATTAGGTGGTCTAACGTGCAAAGGATGCTTTAATTTTGTTCAACATTGTTTGTACATATCATACCCTTTTATGCTTGATGGCGGACGAAATAAGATACCAAAAAGTCATTAGCATAATTTTAATGATGATGATCAAGGTTTACCATGAATTTGGTTTCTTTCATCGTGTCCCTAGTCATTATAGATTTGAGAATGGAGTACTTTGCTCCTGGAATTCATTTACAAATTTAACACTGCTCATTCAGAACCCTGAAAATTGACTGATTGTGGCTATTTACGAAATCAAATCAATAACAAGGATGAGGATTGTCTTATCTATACTTATCTAATGAAGTATGGAGGCTTAAAGAAAAGAGTATGGTTATCTTGCAAGAATTTTTTTTAAAAATCCACTTGGTAATTTTAATTCGAATAAATTTACGAAACTGAGATTGAAACTTAGCAATTTAATAAGTATCTACTGAACGCGGGCTCGAGCGCAGACTGGTGTGGTTCCATCAAGTCCCTGTGTCTCCATTGCAAATGGTTGAAAGTATTCAATTGAAGGTATTACTAACATTTATAAAGTTCAATTTGATAGAATGCCGAAAAACATTCAAAAAGGTTTTGATTGACATTTTGAAAAGAAATTGGATTAAAATAAATGATAATATCTATGTAAAAATATATTCGTTGAATTACTTCATACATCCAAATTCTAACATTCCAGTATCTTGTATTTAACACACCTTGAAAATTTCCTTCCATTTCTCAACCGTGTCCATTGAATGCGGTGCAATTGTTTATGGACTTTTCAACTCGTGGGAGCGATGGGATTGGAGTTCACAAAAAGAGAAAAAGCTTATAAAAAAGTTTCAGAAGTCATTTAACCCAATATTACTTTCTTTTGGGAAAACTTTGTAATGGGAAAGTCGAGCATATTCAATTTTCAACAAAGAATCACCAGAGGAACTGTAAGGACTTTATTGGCGTTTAAAACTAAATAATTTTTAATCTAATTCAAAAATTTAATTGGTACAATTTTGAGATGAAAATAATATAAATCAGTCAATTTGTGAAAAGTTATTACTAATAGTTATCCAGAAATTTAACTATCATTTCAGGACGAAACCGTAACACCAAAATACCGGCGAGCATGTCTCTCAGTTTCCATATCCAGCGGAAAATCACGTCTTGCTCTTCCACTTTTGGCATCCCCAAGCAGTGCAGCACTTGCCAGTGCGATTCCGAGGAAGATAGTAAAAATGAGGACCATGACCTGTGAAAGTATTCGGAAGAAAGACTAATGGTATAAAATAATAAAAGAAATGGTTAATGGGGCAATTTGCAAAAGATCGGAAGTAATTGTAACCTTTAATTGACAACTAACCTTCATGATGCTGGTGAATTTTTTGAAGTGACTTTTTAGATTTTCTCTACCGGAAAGCTTGATTCTGATGCATGTTCACGCCGTCTTGTGTGCTTTTATAAGAAAACTTGTTGAGGAACCCCTTCCTGGTATTAAGCCAATTAGGCGGAGTAATGAGCAAAGTATGCTATATTATTTTCCTTAAAAATCGAGTTTTGTAATATTTTGTTCAACAAGTCTTGAACGTACCACGATACCCTTTTAAGATTTCTTGCGGATGAAAAGAGTAACCAAAAAGTCATCAGCGCAATTTTGATGATGATCATTACGGATTTCTTATGAATTTTGTATCCATCATCGTTTGTCAACAAATTTATGATGTGATAATAGGATATAACTTGCTCTTTGTGTAGTTGTCATTTTCAACTTTTCACCATGTTCATTCATAACCCTGAAGAATGAACTTATTGTCGCTATATACTGATTGATCACGATAGCAATGATGAGTATTGTCCAGTTAACCCTATTGTTATTTAATAAAATCCAGAATTTTTTCTTTACATTTAGCGAGCCCTACAATATCAGTAACCGCTTAACTAATCCTGTAACGAAGTATACGCGAACTGTTAACAAAATTTCACCAATTTTTTCCAGGAACGTATACGTCAGCTTTTAACCCGGATCGCGACCGGAGAAAAATTGTTTTAATGGCAGACTCTTTTGTCCTTTTGCTCTTTATTTATTATTACAACTTATTTATTAGTATCTCCCCCAATTGAATACTACTCATAGGAAGTTTGATTCCACCGCAGTATTTCTATTTTCCTGTAAGATGTCTCACTAATTTATTCCATTTCCGGAATTTTCAAGCCTTCCTTTTTTCTACCGCTTCAATTGCAGTTTTGCAATTGATTAAGAATTTTTTACAGCAGCATTTCTAGGAATTGAGTTCGACTTGGAAGACCTCTCTCATCCTACAAAACGCTGCCAACTCCCAAACCCTGAGAAAATTCGCTGCAATTACCGTTCTTTCAGGTCATACAAGCTCACGTTTTAAGCACATTTGGCAATTTTCTCGGGAATACTTATGATGACATCAATTTGTTGTTATTTCGCCCTACTTAAATATTTGGAAAACTTGAGAAATCCTACACTTGTGCAAATTTTGATATTGAAAATTGTAGCCAGTTTTTTGGTCTTTCGTTTTACAAATCGGAAACTTCCTTTCTGATAAAAAGCATAAAAGTTTTAAAATTTTGGGAACAATGGGATTGGGGCTAAAAAAATGAGGACAAAAATTTGGAAAAGGTTCGAACGCCATGCAAGCAATTTTTACTTTGTTTTGTAAAACACTGTGTGATTGGAAGTCAAGCGTTTTCGGCGGGGAATAACAAGAGGAACTGTAAGAACTCTGATGGCTTTTGAAACCAAATTATTTTTATTATGCTGCTTAAAACTTTTACAAATTTAATATGAGAATGGAATAAAATCCCTATTTGAATTTAGAAGCAAGAAAATTAGGAATTTTAATATACCATTTTAGTTCATAATCATACCACTATGGTGGAACATGGTGACGAACTTGTCTCTCAAATTGTTCCGCTAGAAGTGTATCACGACTTTCTCTTCCAACTTCAGAATCTTCTCCATGAAGCGCAGCATTTGCCAGCACAAATACGAGTAAGATGGTTAGAATGAGGAATGTGATCTGCGAAACATTTAAAACAAAACAATTTTCATATAAGAAATTTAAAAATGGAAATACTAAATTGTGCAATATACAAAAGAATGTCAATTTCAAAATACGTTTACTTAAATGTACTCACTTACCTTCATGATGCTGATGAGTTTATAAAGTTGTTTTCAGATTTTTTGACAGTTGGAAACTTGGTTCTGATGCATTTTTACACCCGGTCATGAGCTTTTATAGTAAAAAATGTTTTACAACAAATTCTTAGAATTAAGCCAAATAGATCGTGTAATGTGCAAACACTGCATCGAGTTTTTTAGTAATTAGGCGCGTTATGTAATCAAATGATGTAAGGCACAACTTTGCTTGTAGAGATCAAAACATCCAGGTGTGCTTTTTAGCGTACCAAAAGGGTTACAAAAAACATCTTTAGCGCTCATCTAATGATGATGACCACGGTTTCCAATGAATTTTGTTATCAATCTTCACTTCTTCTCAAACATTCGGGATATGAGGATGGGATACCATGCTCTAGGTGCAGGAGTCATTTGTAACTACTCAGTTCATGCTTAAACATTTAAACATCATTTTTTAAATTATTTGTCGAAGTTTAATTTTTTATTCTCAAACCTAAAGCACTTTCATAATTGACAATAAATGCTGATAACTGAATTAGTATCTACTGAGCTCGTTTTTGAGTAAAGACTTCTCTAGTTTTATGAAGACACTGTGCCTTTATTGCAAATGATTTTGGTATTAGATAAAAGGTATTGCTTACATTTATGAAATTTGAATTGATTTAATGCTAGAAACCCTTCAAAAACTTTTTGGTTGGTTTTTGAAAGGAAATTGAGCTATAATTATCGATCCATACAATAAATATTCAATATATTCGAGGAATCGCTTGTTGAATCAAAACTCCAACATTGCAATATATTGTATTTGACGCCTTGAAAAAAATCCGCTGTATTTATTACAATCGAAACGTCTCAATGAAGTGCTTATGTTCATGTTCTTGAAATAAAAGCAAAATGGATTTTTCCACACACCCACCCATATGTATGTTTATGCGCGTTTGCGCCTTTTCATACATTTTAGTCATTTTATATTAATCAAAAATTACCAGCAGGAGTAAACCATGTACTTCGTTTAAGTCTGCCTCAGTGGAAAGTAATTTCTCAATTGTGAAGTCGGGAGTTGATTTTTTCAGTTCCAAACAACATGAAAAACTTTCACACTTGAAATTCATCAGATTTTCCCTTTAACTCTTGTTTATTGCGTTTATGCAATAGGGGGATGTGTAGTGTTGCCCGCGTTTACCCTTAAAAGTTTTTTGCCATGAGAGTTTAGTATTTTACAATGGGTTCTCTTTCAACTTCTGCTTTTTTCTGATTTCTCATTTTTTATCCTTACAACTTTCCTACTAGTTTGCCGCTATTAAATTCCCATTGGCAGCTTGACCCCCACCCTATTTTTTTCTGCGAAACCTTAGTTGTTTGTTTCCAATACCTAAACATCCCTTTCCTCCCATTTCTCTTCCGTGCCCATCGCAAGTTGTGCAATTGCTTATAGGTTTCCTGTTACTTTTGATTATATGCAAAAAATTCTTAACTATTGGAGGCGGCGGCGTTAGGGTTCAAAAAACGGAAAAAAGCTTATGAAAAATTTTCAGAAGTCTGGTACGCATAATTTTGTTTCACAAAAACCTTCGCGATGGAAAGTCAAGCATATTCAATTTTCAACAAGGAATCGCTAGTGGAACTGTAAGCTATAATTAAGTAATTTAGCTGGCTTTTAAAACTGAATAATTTTTAATCTGCTGCTTTATTGATTTAATTAGTACAATTTTGAGATGAAAATGAATCAAATAGGTAAATATTTTAAACGAGTTATACATTGATTATCCAGAAAAATTAGGATTAAAATATTATTTCAATCGGAAATCATACCACCATAGTAAGTTCTGAGATGAAAGTGAAATTAAATCAGTAACTTTGAGAAGAATTATCCAGGAAATATCGCCAGCCCACCACCGAGCTTCCGAGCTTGTCTCTCAGTTTCCATATCTAGTGGAGTAGCACGCCTTTCTCTTCCATCCATATAGCCTCCAGCACTGGCCATTGCGATTGTCATGAGGAAGGTGAAAATGAGGTAGATGATCTGCAAAAGATTTTAAAAGAAAAATTATTATTTCCATGTCAGAAAATGGTGAAAGATATTTTGAATGGGGAAATATTCAGAATAAAGAATACAAGTTTGAACTAAAGCTGACCTTCATGTTGATGTTGAGTTTCAGAGGTGGTTTTTTGAATTTTTCTGCTTAAAGCTTTCGTGATTCTGATGGAGTATCACTCCAATTGTAGGGCTTTTATATGAAAAAATGTTCCAGAATCTATTCCCGGTATTAAGCCAATTAGGTGCTCTAATGAGCCAAGGATATCTTAATGTTTTCCTCAATATTCGAGTTATGTAGGATTGTTTTGTTCAACGTTGATTTTAAACATCATGATACCATTTTATGCTTCATGGCAGATGGAAAGAGCTACAGAAAAGTCATTAGCGTGATTTTAATGATGGTGATCACGGTTTCCAATGAATTTGATATCCCTCATCGTGTCCCAAGTCATTAGAGACTTAATAATGAGAAAACTTGCTCCTGGAGTTACAAAAGAGTACAACTTTCACGATGCTCATTCATAATACTGACGAATGAACTGATCGTCGCTGATTACTGGTTGAAATAAACAGCGTTTTAGGATGAAGATTTCCCTGTCAATATTATGCTTATTTGATGAAATGTTTTCTACTCGGTAATTTGAACTCCAAGCTACTAAACATTGTTTTTCGATGGAATATGTCAGATTTTCACATGTTTTGTAGCTCTTTGTTTAAAGATTGTGGAAAATTAAAAACTCCAATTCCTTGAGCATATCCTCTGTTGCTTACTTCTCATTTGTATTCTGTTTTAAATGTTAAATAAAAACCGTTTACAAAGGTTCTGCGTATTGCTTTCGCAGGGTAATATGACAAATACTACAAAATTCCTTTATAGCAAAGTGAAAGTATCTCGTTTACCTTGAGAATTTAAAATGTTTAGGAGCAAGACAACAATAATTTAAAACTTCAGCCTTTTCCTTTATGTCTTGAATTTTTATCCTCCGTCAATACTTTGGTGCATCTCTTTTACGTCCAACACGAATCAAAATATCACGAAACAGAGTATCTTCTGTTAAAAATTGTTTAACTGTTCGAAATTTTAAAGGGAAGGATTCCTTTGATCTGGAGTGCCTTTTTAACGCTTCTTGTAAAAGAGGAATTGTAATATCTGGCATGGGTCCGGTATCGAACCTGTAAGAAGATAAGCAGTTCTTTAGGTTGTGTAATGACAATCAATACGCACGTGGACTGTACTAATACAACTCTTTCCTATTCATTCATAAGAAGTTCCATAACGCTTTACTCAGAGAATTACTTGGCAGCTAATATTATATATCTAAATTAGATAGCTTACCATGCAATTTGAATGAGCATTTTCCTACTATTACGGTACTCTTTAACCTAAATGTATGTGAGAATGAATATTACACCCTCAAATTGTACATGCATATGATACAATTCTACTGCGTCATGAAATAAAAGAGTCAACAATTTCCTCAGTTTTGTAACTGAAGACAGTTGACAAAGCAAACCAAAGCTCATAGTTGTTGCTGCAGGGAAGAAAGGATACGGATTGCGTTGTTTTGCTTGCTTAGCATCAATATGGGAGTCAGGTTTTTAACAGTCGGCCTGTCAAAATATATGGATACCTGACATGGATGAAGAACGATTATATCATCGACTCTCCGCCTCTCTTCACCCTGGACTTCTCAGAAACTGCAATGACAATTTCGATATGACCCTCACTGAAAAAAGCGTTCAACAGAGAAAGTCGGGTTTTCTAGGGAAAATAGGAAAAGCACTTTTCCAATCATTTTCTCCGAATTATATCGAAAGTGAAAACGTCCCCCTTGGTTAAATTCCGCTCGATTCTTGTATCTTAAATATGCAAATTAGTCCATTTGGCGTTGGAAATCAAATTTATTGCACTCTGCTTTATGAAACTTTCCGTTAAAACGGTCTTAAAAATTTCTGCAAGAAATGTAAAGCATTCCACTCGATGAAATAAAATAGGAACTAGTTTCCCTTCCCTTGACGTCTTCCTGGTTATTACACAATAATTGTCTGCACAATTCAACTAAAATATAAAAAAATAAAAAAAATAAAAAAAATATTCGTCAAAATAATTTCGTCCACAGATTTACCATTTATATTTATAAAATTGCATCAAATTTTCTATCTACTTTCATTGATCTAGGCACGCTGCCATGCGTTGCAAATTCTAAGTTTTATACAAGCAATAGGCAAAAAACCGTGACTAAATGTCCGTCTCAAAAGCAGGAGTTAAATACGACGAGTATGCGATTTAATTTGGATTGGGGCTCACAAATTATGAATGAAAATGTGAACAGTTTTAATTTTACTTTGCTTTGGAAAACATTGTAGTTAACGAAACACAGTTACTGTTTTACAATATTAAAAGAAGAATGCAATTAAACCACATATTTGCAAGGCCAGAAAACAAAAAATTTATAATATCATTTTGGATCATATTCATGGTGCCGAGCTTGTCTCTCAAATTGTTCCTCCAGTAGAGTACCACGGCTTTCTCTTCCAGCTTCGGAATCCCCAATAAACGCAGCACTTGCCATCGCGATTATGAGAAAGATGGTTAGAATGAGGAATGGGACCTGCAAAACATTTGAAAGAAAAAATTATCATAATAGACATTTAAAAAGGAATTACTGAATGGTGCAAAAGAATGCCTGTTAAAGAAAACGTATACTTAAATGTTCACACTGACCTTCATAATGATGCTGAGTTTTCAAAAGTTTGTTCAGATTTTTTGACTGTTTGAAGCTTGGTATGGTTCTGATGCATTATTACCACCATTCATGAGCTTTTATAGGAAAAAATGTTTCAGTACCAATTCCTGGTATAATGATAATTATGTGTTCTAATGAGCAAAGCATCTGTTAATGTTTTCCTCTTTAATCGAGTTATGTATGAGTAGTTTTTACATATTATTATACCCTTTTTTGCTTGATAGCGGATGGAAAGAGTAACCAAAAAGTCATTAGCGTGATTTTAATGGTGATGATCATGGTTTTCTCTGAATTTGGTATCCATCATCGTGTCCAAAGTCATTAGAGATTGGAGAAAGGGGTACGTTGATCTTGGATTCGTTGACAACTTTAACAGTGCTCATTCATATTACTCCAATCAATCTAGATTGCAACGTAACAATAAGTGTTTACTATAATCGTTCTCGAGCTCATACTACTCTAATCTCATCAAGTTTCTATTGAAAATGATTGAAAATGTTAAATTGAAGGTTTTGCTAACCTTTTGAAGATCAATTTGTTTGATTGGGTGAAACAATCGATATTATCTATGTAATAAAAATCGACATATTGCTTGTTGCATCGAAACTTCAACATTCCTGTATGTTGTATTTCACAAGCGTTGAAAACAACCAGCTGCATTATCACGATTGAAACTCATCATATTTTTTGAAATGTTTAGGTTCATGTTCTGTAATTATAAGCAAACTGGATTTTCACGTACACCCATTTGATATTAATCGGCAGCACTAAAAAGTTCAATTCGTTGGTCATATCCTCTGCTGCTTTACTCCTCATATGTATTCTTTTTCGAACCGAAAAGAAAAACAGTGTACAATCGTCCTGTGAGTTATTTCCATTGGGAAATTTGAAAACGTACAACAAAAAACCTTAAACAATAAAGAATGTTGAAACACGAGCCAACACAAAATTAGAACTTGAAGCATGTTCTACTTTACCCTCCACCAAAATGCGGGTACATCTCGAAATTTAATTGGAATACTTTATTAATTTATTGCAATAACTGCTACAAAATAACAGAATTAAGTATTTCATATTTAGTTCAACAACTGCCAACCCTTTTGAACTTTTCAGGGAACCACAATTTGTTCCATTTAAAGCATATTATTATTTTAAAAGCATATTATTTTCAACGCGCAAATCTTCAATTTTTGAAAGCAACTAGGAGTCCACAATAAATACTTTTCTACGGCTTCAACATCAATCTCATCATCAACGTCAACAGTTTTTTTTACTTTCAGAACCTTCGTATTCTTAGAAATCCTGTAAGAATTTTGCTGGCTTTTAAAACCCAATAATTTTTAATCTGCTGCTTTAATGAATTAATTGTTACAATTTGTGATGTTTGGAACTGGATTCCAATAACTGAGGTTCGGAAACAAGTGGTTATCGTTAACATTACATTTTATTCCAATACAAAGCATAGATCAGAATGAGAACAGACAAAGTGTATATGTATTAATCAATACTGATAATGATCATCACGTGCCCTTCCTCCAGTCCATCTCGGCTTAGTCCATGCTTGTCCGTTGTCTTGTACATTCGCTCCGTGTGATGCCAGCACACTGGGTTGAGTGAGACTCGATGGCACACAATTCTAAATGAAAATGAAATAAAATCAGTAAAATTTTTGAACATGATTTGAGTTATCCGTTTATTATCTAGAAAAATTAGGATTAATTATTATATTATTATTATTCTTTATTTGGGTTCATAACATGTTACGGAAACAGTAGAAGTCCATAGAACTACAGGCAAAACCAATATAGGAATGTCACCACTTACAAAAAACAAAGGGGAAAAAACGCGGACACAAGGAAATGCCTCATGAATTAAAATAGTACATTAATGATTCTTCAGATTGTCATGTATTTATAAAAATAACAGTTCTTTCCATTCTCTACTCGTCGACGACTCAGTAAAACAGTTCGAATTTACAATAGCAATTAAAATTTTATTTTTGGTATTAGCCAGGCGAGATATTATAGAATACGCTGCTGCTCTTTTCATGGTATAAAAGTCTTTAACACGATAGTCAATGAACAAAGTGGAGGCGCTGGTCCTTCTGCCATATCCAAACATTATCCTAAAGGCGTCGTTGTACGCGGTTTTGAACTTATCCAATAAGTTTTAAATAGGTAAACTTTAACATCATACGAGCATGCGGCAAATCTCGAAATATCATTTCAGTCCAAAATCGTACCACCATAATAAATGTGAGATGAAAATGAAATAAAATCAGTGAATTTGAGAGGCGTTATCCAAAAAGCCCGAAACTAAACCCTTTTGACCGAGCTTGTCTCTCAGTTTCCATATCCAGTGGAGTAGCACGCCTTGGTATTCCGGTTTTGCTATCTCCTTCACTTGCTAGTGCAATTGCCATTAGGAATGTAAAAATGAGATAGATGATCTACGAAAGATTTCAGAAAAATTGTTAAACATGTTGAAAAATGTTGAAAGAAATTTCGAGTGGTGCAGGATGCAAAATAATTAATACAAGTTTGAATTAAAACTGACCT
>JAQGAP010001477.1:0-19741 GCA_034697805.1 Orchesella bifasciata
TGAAAGTAATTTACTCCATTTCGTGTTTTTTGAAAGTAATTTACTCCATTTCGTGTTTTTTGAAAGTAATTTACTCCATTTCGTGTTTTTTGAAAGTAATTTACTCCTAAATCTATCCTTTCAAAGATTCACAAAACCACTATCACAGAACCCAAGAAGGAACAAATCAAATTCGAATCCAGATAATTAGCTAAAATCCTCTAAAATCAAAGTTGTTTAAAAAAAATACAGGCTCAAAAATGCCAAAAACTGCAATTTAAGACACAAATAACTTCCTGTCAAGCTCAAATATCCAACCTAACTGCAAGAGACACCCTAAGGTTTAAAAATCAGCCAACCCAAGTGAAAACCGTTTAAAACACAGCTCAAGTCACTCAAAAAGTACATTAGATTGGCAACAAAACTCACACAATCGGGCAGTTATCCATATCAAGCCACGCAGTGGCTGAGGACCGCCCAGCGGGTGAAAAACCGAGTTTTATGGCATAAATAATGATTTAAAAATTCAAAAGTCTTGGCTTTTAAATCCACTAATCATACAACATCAGTATTCAACCCACTTTGTGGATTTTACATCTGAAATAAACTAGATTCACTACAAAATCCAATCCGGACGCTGTTGAAACATTTTTTTTCTTAAAATGCTCTTCCGTTATAGCTTTCAAATGTAACCTAACCAGTTCTGTAGGATGTGAGTGGGCAGACAAGTCTCAATCATTGGGTTTACTAAGTGAGATGACTCCTTTATCTTTTGATATGTGATAGCACCTTTATATATATATATATATATACAATATGTCGTAATTTTAAACAGCTCAATCTCCTGGATTAAACTCAAGCTAAACGCATTGTCTCAAAATTTTGGAATAAATTCCATCCAATTTACCATGTTCTATAGATATGCATAACACCTTTTGTAATCATATTAATTTAGTATCACAGCTATTAATCAACTGATAAACCTAAAAAAGGCTTTAATTTTAACCGAAAAGCTACTGGACCAATCCCAGCACAAACGTCGAAGCAAATTGTTTTGAAATGAATTCCATCTTATTTGCCATAGTCTGAAAATTTGCATGCCACCTTTGGATATGGACTTCCAATTCTCCAAGATTAAATCCTAAATTGCTTACTCATTCAACCTACGAAGCGGGCTTCAATCTCGAAGAAACACGGACTTTTCAGTCAAAATTTTAGCTCGTTTCAGCGAATTTCTTATCCCCTTTAAAACACAGCTGAAATCACAAAATCAGATTTAAAAAATACGCAATTGACCCAACTCAAAGACACGCATGAGATCAAAAGCATTTTAAAAATCCAACACGAAACAAAATCCCTTTTAAACACAGCCGACTTCTCAAAAATCCAATTCAAAATCACAATTTTAGCCACAGATTTTCACAAATGACGAATTTAGTCACAAATTTTAATACAGACGAAAGCCAGCCGTTACACCAATTTTCCAAAGATCTCAGGATTATTAACTGGCCGTGCATGCAGCAACAAGGCTGGGCCAAGCCCAGACCCCGGATACAGTAAGTCTAGCCAACTCTCAGCTAAAAAACAGTTTAAAATTTCATCAATTACACATCAAAACACAGTTATGAAAAACAGCCATCGAGTACCGAGTACTAAATTAAATGTATTTCACAACTCGTGTATTTTAACACGTTGTGTTAGGTGAGTATGGTTTTGTGTAAAATAAACAGAATTTTTAAACTTTTATCCACTGACCAGTTACACAGGAAAGGTGAGACCCCTCCAATAACTGTTACGGCAGAAAGTTGTGACGCTCAAAAACTGTTACGTACAGAAAGTTATCGCGCTCAAAAACTGTTACGGCAGAAAGTTATCGCGCTCAAAAACTGTAACGGCAGGAACTTGTGACACTCAAAAACTGTTACGGCAGAAAGTTGTGACGCTCAAAAACTGTTACGGCAGAATGTTTTGACGCTCAAAAACTGTTTAAAATTCAATCAATTTCAAATCAAAAGACAGCTTTAGACACAAAATCCCAATTTAAACACACCTGATTACTTAAAAGCTCGTTTAAAATTCCATAAACTTATTAAAAACACAGCCAAAGAAGCTTTCAGCCCTCCAATACCGAGTTCTCTAAACACTCAAATACTCCTAAATCTATCCTTTCAAAGATTCACAAAACCACTATCACAGAACCCAAGAAGGAACAAATCAAATTCGAATCCAGATAATTAGCTAAAATCCTCTAAAATCAAAGTTGTTTAAAAAAAATACAGGCTCAAAAATGCCAAAAACTGCAATTTAAGACACAAATAACTTCCTGTCAAGCTCAAATATCCAACCTAACTGCAAGAGACACCCTAAGGTTTAAAAATCAGCCAACCCAAGTGAAAACCGTTTAAAACACAGCTCAAGTCACTCAAAAAGTACATTAGATTGGCAACAAAACTCACACAATCGGGCAGTTATCCATATCAAGCCACGCAGTGGCTGAGGACCGCCCAGCGGGTGAAAAACCGAGTTTTATGGCATAAATAATGATTTAAAAATTCAAAAGTCTTGGCTTTTAAATCCACTAATCATACAACATCAGTATTCAACCCACTTTGTGGATTTTACATCTGAAATAAACTAGATTCACTACAAAATCCAATCCGGACGCTGTTGAAACATTTTTTTTCTTAAAATGCTCTTCCGTTATAGCTTTCAAATGTAACCTAACCAGTTCTGTAGGATGTGAGTGGGCAGACAAGTCTCAATCATTGGGTTTACTAAGTGAGATGACTCCTTTATCTTTTGATATGTGATAGCACCTTTATATATATATATATATATACAATATGTCGTAATTTTAAACAGCTCAATCTCCTGGATTAAACTCAAGCTAAACGCATTGTCTCAAAATTTTGGAATAAATTCCATCCAATTTACCATGTTCTATAGATATGCATAACACCTTTTGTAATCATATTAATTTAGTATCACAGCTATTAATCAACTGATAAACCTAAAAAAGGCTTTAATTTTAACCGAAAAGCTACTGGACCAATCCCAGCACAAACGTCGAAGCAAATTGTTTTGAAATGAATTCCATCTTATTTGCCATAGTCTGAAAATTTGCATGCCACCTTTGGATATGGACTTCCAATTCTCCAAGATTAAATCCTAAATTGCTTACTCATTCAACCTACGAAGCGGGCTTCAATCTCGAAGAAACACGGACTTTTCAGTCAAAATTTTAGCTCGTTTCAGCGAATTTCTTATCCCCTTTAAATACACGCCCGATTTTGAGATTCTGACTAGCCTTTGCTGAACTCAGTTTGCGTTAACTTCAATTCCTGGCTACTCCTTTCATAATTTTTTCTCATATTAAATTCACAGATAATATCACGGAAATTATGAATTTTTCCTACAACTGACCAAGTTATAAATGTTGCATTAAAACAAACATAATTTGGACATTCTTTTCTATTTTCTACTTTCCTGCTACCTTGTGGACGACTTAATTCAAAAAATTGACATCTTAAAAACACGCATTCAATTACAATGTTTTCCCCCTGCTTTGATAGTTAGCAAACACCAAACAACTAGTCAAATTTTACTTTTATTATCGCTCTAGAATCAACTAATTGTAGTAATGTCTGCCCAAACTCATGAAATTCCTATTTTTTGCCTTGTGGACGGTTAGGTTAGGTTAAGTTAAATTAATAAAAATATTTTACCAACTACACTGTAATCCTCATACTTCACAGTCTTGCAAACGCCAACCATTTATTCCAATTTCATTTTCCATTACAGTATTCACTTTATACAAAGAAACCGAATGCCCCGTCCCGCGTTAGTCAGTAGCTCTCGCTTCTACACACAGAGCCCCCTGCGTTAGTCAGTAGACCACTGGCACCCAAATACCATTTGCCAAGTATACTAAATACCAAGTTGCCACCTATAGATTCAGCATTGTTTGAAGTTATTACATTGGTGCAATATACACCCGAATTTCAAATAATCATGGGCTACCAAATATGTAAAAGTTCACTACATGCTTGTCACCCTCAACGCTGAGAAGTTTGAAGTGATAGAAATTTAAGACCATTACTGTCAGATCCAGCATGTTAAAAACGTTTCACATTGGTACAAATTAAATGGAAAATTATAATAATCCTGGACTACCTGGCAATTTGCTTGATTCATTTGGCTAAATGCATCATTATTCATAAAACAATGCTTGTCACCCTCAAACATGCCAAACCCAAAGAGGCAGAAAATCACAGTTGCCAACAGATTCAGCGTGTTATAAAGTTGTAACATTGGAGCAATTTAAATATAAATTACTACACCCAAGCGCATACCGTTTAAATCATTCTCCAAGTCCAAGAATACATAATATTGTGACACCATAATGTATATCCGTTCGCATGCTCTTTGTTCATATAAAAGGTTGCATATCTAAACGTTATATACCTATGCTGCCATCCATCTGAAAACCGTATACCCATGGCAAACAGTTCCATCATACGCAAGTAGATGGCCAAACCCAAAATGTTAATTTTGCTTGCTTGCCATCATTTGTTTTCATACACATAATTTACCACTATTACCAATTATAATATTATAGTCCAGCACTATCAATCAGTATTGATGCAATTTTAATGCAAGTTTTCGTCAACAATCATTGATTTAGTCCATTTACAGCTTGTTTGAACAACTAATATACATGCCAAATTAACCAAAACGCAAATAAACGGAAATGAAACCCAAATAAGTCAGTTAAGTTTGTCATTACTCACCCAAAAACAATTGCATGGCTACGAGGAGCTCGTCACAACGAAACATTTTCGTAAAAAATCAAATCTTTGATCGTTCGTGACTACAAATTTTCATAGTTTGAAGCAAATTCAAAAATTTAAGGACGAGTAAAGTTACAGTTTCTCATAATGTGTTCAATATGGCCAACATTGAGTCTTTACTACAACAACAAAAATTTCTATGGGTTGGACAAGCACGTCACATAAACAAAATTTCAACATTTTCCAAAAGTAGAGCTGAAAGTGACCATTGATTTTCAAAATTTTGACATTTACTCGCAACTAAATTAAATACACAGTTGCAGCTTGTCATTGTGGGTTTAATGAATTTTGTTTGAGTCCCTAGCTTAACAAATAAAAATTCTATGGCGGGGTAAGCACCTCCTGTCGAAAAAATTTCATTTATAGTGACCTTTCATTTATAAAATTTGAAGTAAATCTATTAATCGAAGGACAAGTATAGCTGAAACTCGACATTTTGAGTTCACAAAAACAAAAATCTAGTCTAACACTCATCAAATCAAAATTTTATGGCTGGGACAAGCATCTCAGATCCAGATATTTCAAGCTTTTACAAAAGTCGAACCGTTTGAGATTGAGTACTTTTGAAATTTGTAACAAATTTAGCAATGTAAGGACATGTACAGATGCAAAACGTAGTTTTTTGTTCAATAAAACTTATTTCGAGTCTCAATCTGATCTAATTAAAATTTATTGCAAGATAGAGCATGAAACATTATTTTAAAAAATCACATTACATCCATTGTTTGACTACTTTTTTCAAAATTTAAAGTAATTAAATTAAACAAAAGACTTGAGCAGTGAAAGCTTATGATTGTGAGTTCAATGACACTTTACTCGAGTTTGTAGCTCAACTAATAGCAATACTTTCATCACTAGGTAGACCATCTCACATATAAATATATTATAAAAATTTATTTTTAACATTTCTGACTATGAATTTTTGAAATGTGAAGCATTTTAGTGAATCAAAACATAGTTTTAAATTTCCCCTTAGAACCAGTCAATATGGTTGAGCTGATGGTGAAAGCTGTTGTTCCGTTGAAGATATTTATGTCAGTAACTGAATAATACATATTAAAAATCTGTTTAGATGAAGATCTGATGACTGTTTACAATTTCAACAATTAAAGTTTGTATGTTATTTCTGAACATGCAGACTGTGGCTAATTAATTTCCGTAGCATTCAACAATTAAGTTCGCATATCGCCCCAATAATAGTACATTTGAACCCCTATAAAATTTTAGAAAATTTCAACGCCAAAATACGCGGACTGCTTTGCCAAGCTTCCCTCACTTCCTTAAATCTTTAAAAGTTAATTACCTCTGGAGATATTCAACAATTAAGGTTCGTAATTAAACCCAAAATGAGCAGATTTGATCCCTCATGAAATTTGATGAAATAATTAGCCCAGCCAATGCGGAATAATTTTCTAAGCTTCCAGCAATTCTTAAAAGTTTCAAAAGTTAATTAACTTCCGAGAGATCCAACAATTACGATTTGTAACACCTAGATGACGAAAAACATTTACAGATTTTTATTAAAGTTGCAAATAGTAAGTAAACACCTCATTACTGGCTATTTTACGGGAATTGAAAACACATCTTCACATTTCTTCGTTATCATTATCATCATGGTGAATCTAAGCCGGAAATCCAGGGTACTTTTATTCGTCCACCTGTCAGAATGGCTGAGCCAAAACCGAAAGAGTACCTGAAAAATACCAAATTCAAATATTTTAAGTTGACATTCTCATAATTTTTCACAAATACTATAATATATAATACTTAGAGCTTGCTCAAAAAACTTATCATCATACCAGACCGGAATTGCGAATTGGCTCCTTCTGCACATGCAGATTGGGTGGTAGGTTTGCTTTATTTCGAACACGTTTCTCATGCGTAATGTGAGCATCAATAGGAGTGCAGTAGAACTGTACCACAACCCCCATCACCTTCATTGTGTGAAGCATTGAGTTTGGAGCTGCAAGTACTGAAATTGATCGAAGTGCTTGCCGAGAAAGTCATAATATCTGAGCTTTGGCTCCCAAGCATCCCAATTTGAGTCATGTCCCCAAATCCAGGGTTGCATAGTTTCTGAAGCGGTCAATTTCATGCGGTAGTAAGTATTTACTGAGATTGGCGAACGAATACTGTTGTAAGATTTTTGGTGATGGTGAAACCTGGCACTCATGTTTTGGGTCAACTCCTATATATCCAGGATGGCGGAAACCAATGATGAATGCGAATTTGTTTGTTTTCCCATTGTAACGCATGTTAAATGCATGTGGATCTCGTGGTAGTGAGAACTGACACAGATGCTTTGTTACTGTGAGAGGTAGACGGAGGAGATGTTCAGATTCCAATTCCCGTCAGAATCTGTCAGAACCTGAAAAATACAAATTTCAAATTATTTTATCTGAAATTTGAAATTTTCGCAACGATTCACAATTGTTATACTTATTTTAAACAATAGTAATGACCAAATCAGTGCAATAAAAATTACCAATTTACCACGAAAAACCCATTTTTTAAGCCATGGAGTAGGGAACTGCATTTGCTAAAACTCTTTAAAGCGCTTGATGAAAAAGTCACATTTGAACAGCGACGCTTCGAACGCATGATGACAGAGCGTATGTCGTAGGCTTTTTGGTAGCGGAGAAACCTTTAAACGAACAAAATCAATTTATATAATCAATAAATAACGAGTAACTTTAGGTTAGTCAACTTTTGTAAGGTGATTACCTCAGGCACTAGCATTTAAAGCAGCAATATCAAACTATTATATCCGAACTTGGTTCATATTCCCAATATCCGTGGTGGTCGGCAAACGAATTGTTTTCCCCTCATCTTTCTGTCAAATGCTTGTGAGTCTCATCTGAGACCTGACTTGCACGCTTTGGTAGTGGTGGAGGAAGTAAGAGTAGAAATTATTCACATTTCCATTTCCGTCTGCAGCCAAACGCCAACAACCTGAAACAACACCACATAAAATTGGCAATTAGTTGTGAATCTGTAGCATTATGAAGCACATTATTTATCTTCCTTGACTGATAAGCAACCAAAATAAATATTTCAAAAATCAACTTTCCCATCGCAATAACAAACCTCCATAAGTTGAAGTGGTCAAACTTACCAGTTTCCACAGTATAATTATTGATGATCAGCACTACTCAATCGGTTACCACCTGACTTAATTGATGTGCAGTTTAATTTTGTACTTAATTATCTATTTCCAAGCACCAAAACAAGGAATGCATCATAATATACACAACCCCGTGCTTTTATGCATAAAATATCCAGTCCACGGGCAAAAGAGAAGTAATCAAACCAAGCGCAGATCCCAAAGTCAACATTGGGGCTAAATGAGACCCTCCTGTCAATGCTTTGGAAATACCTTAATATTATTGTTGATTTTTTTCTAAGCAGATGAGCCCATGTTTACGTACCCTAATGCTTAGCTGTGTTCGAAAATACCAAAGCTCGAGATCACTAACGAAGGTAAGAAATATTGTACTACAATCAGTAAAAAATTGGAAAAGTTTTGATGAATAAAAAATACCTCTTTTGTGCTCATTTTTATGTCCCGTCATTCACCACTGATGATAATGGGAAAAGTCATTGTTCGAGAAACCATAGAGGATGACGGCTAAACATTCTTTGGAGTGGATCCAATGGTGTACAGAAGGACACGCGGTCATATTTACTTTCCTTGGTTGGTTTAGGTAAACGGATATCCTGAACTTCCCGGAGAGAAATTTGAATGAATATTTAGCCTTTTATGACGGTAATCTCGTCCAAGCTCGGAAACAAGCCGTGCAGGATTTGTTGCGTCTGTGGGGCGAAAGTAATGAAGAGCTACTTTGCGGATTTTCTAACATAAATATTACTCATGAAGAAGACTCCAATTATTAAGGAGACGAGCAAGTGCCAAAGCAAAGCTGCTCGTGGAAATGATTATGATCATGATGATTATAACGATAACGTGGAATCAAACATTTGGAACAAAGTTTTCCCCGGGTATGAATGCATTTAATTCCAGAATCTACATTTTTTTGCATGTTTAATGATAATCATTGGGACGGTAATTCTTCAATTACAGGTGAAGCTGAATGGAGAGCACTGAAGAACAGTGGACACTTTGGATTGAGGTGGACTCGCCTAAACACCCAGAGAGAGAATGGATGTATTATGATATGTGGCTCACTCCAACTCCAGCTATTGACATGAATGAGCGCTTCCTATACTTGACGGATATTGACAAAATATATATTGAGTGGTGTTCCACTCAAACCAAGATAATCCAGCTGGCTAAGGACGGCTTCAATCCCTTTTAGCTTGGCTATTTACCATAAACTGAAGAAGGTGGGCTGGAATCCATTTTCCGTGTCCATTTGCTCCCGCCTCTTTTTTCTGTTCCACCTGGAAGTGGTGAAAGTAGCAGAAGAAAGGAGAAAGAGTGGTCATATGTCGGTGTCCGACTCACTGCAACCTTTTTCACGATGGGGCTAGCTGTCAACTTACACCTGTCTAACCTTTCTATATGGTTAGGTTAGGCCCAGGCGCCGTTGTAATTGTTGGTCAGTCCCAAAAGCAGAGGAGAATCTCAGCAATGACTTGAGACGTAATTTACAACTGAATGGCTATTGTTTTCAAATAATTCTGCTCCAATTTTATAATAAATCTTTTATGTATTATTGCTAAAGACATGTACAATTAAATTTAAAAATGTTAAAGGTCTGCTCTGTTTGAATAGACAGGGGAGTTCGGTGACAAGTGGAAGGGCTACTAGCAAACAGATGCCAGCTGTGAGGCAGAAGCTCATCATAGCTGAAATGACCTCTTTAGGTCATGCAAAGACGAAGAGGAGTACAGGAAAAACCTTTATATGTTAACATTTTAACTACCTCATAAAACACGAAATGACTCTGTGTGTTATCAGTAGCTTTACGCTTTTATTTTAGGTGAAGAAGCTACAAAAAGTGCGATGTGGCTTATTCCAAGGACGACGCCAGCTGGGAATCAGAGAGACACCTGAGCTACATGGAGCTCATCAAGTTGTCCAAACAGAAGTAATAAGAGTAGAAAGCGAGTCTTAACTGAAAATCAGTGGTGGAAATGCAAGCTTCCACGCTAATTTTGACCGATTCAAACCAAATATTCTTGTGATTACATTCCGAACAAAGATGATGTTTCGTGAAGACGAGAAGTGCATGATGGATGTTAAAGGACAATATAATGCATTGCACGGAGAATCTTCAGAGTTTTTGCTACAAGCTTACGTATAGTCGTGGTTGTTGGTAAAAAACCGTTTGGCTAAAAGCTTTTGCGGGCAGAATTCCAAAATTAAGACAAATTAAATTGTTTTATGGTAATTAATTTCTTGGAATTTTTTAATGAAATACTGCAAAAATGAGAGATTTATCCCATATTTACCTCAAATAAAAAAATTGAAAAATTAAATTTATTCCGCTTTCGTTGGTTTACCGACATTGGGTATATGGGGAGAGAGTAAACCATATCGTTTTCCACTAAAAAAATTATCTTTATTAATTATTGTGATCTCATAAATTAAATGGTAATAAATATCCTGAGCGGCGTTTGGTCAAACGGAGTTCGTCCTAAAACCATACAACCAACAAAAAGAAGTACCATTTTCTATCCAATTTTTTTGCGGCTGCCTAATGACCTAAACTACAAAACATTTCATTGAAACTACATAAGAAAAAAGAAAAGCAGCAAGCAAAGTGTATGCTTGGGTTCAGTTTTCAGCAAGGCATAATAATCTAGTTGATTCTCCATGCTTCAATAATAAATAAAATATTATTAACTAGACGATAAAGGTTCTTGAGGTGGGGAAAGCACTAGCAAGCAAGCATGAGCGACGATTTGCTGAGTTTTGGCTACCGCTTATGAAACAACACATCAGTGCGTGCAATTTCCTGCATACATTTCATTTTAGCTATGCATTTCAGCCGAAGAGACCGAAAGCAGAACAAGATTCTGATCTTCTCACTAAAGTTGAATTGCCGAAATACGAAAGCAGTTACACACCCAATATGTTATAAAACATGCTTTCTCCGCGTCACACAATCCGATCTACCCACACATTGCTATATTTTGCATAAAAATCTCTGGTTTTCCATCCACTCTCTTTCCACACGCAAACAAGTACGCAAATCTCAACAACCATGCAGCTCAAATCGTGCTTTGATACATGCATTCTAATTACCTATAGCAAAGCTCGCATACTATCTGATATATCAAGCCAGACCACCAGTCTTGTCATCCGAGTTTTTGGTTACAAACACAATGAACTCGTCCCCCCTACTCACAGAATCATACATGTTATTATCTCTTCACGCATGAAAATGCATCCTTGCTACTGGTATTTGCACGAAAACGAAGCTTTCACTTCAACTTGGCTCTACAAGGCCAGGTGCTGGCTATCATGTGCATGGCTTACTATTCTGTTGCATTCATGCAGACATCCCAACGCATCTTCTTCCTCAATAACTCAAGTAGAGCAAGTAAGTCAGCAAGTAGAAGTAACAATATCATCGTCACCATATTACATTTATATACATTTGTTCTCCCAGATCACATTCACATTTCTAACAAGCTTCCTTACTGATGCACTGTATAATACACAAATCTCCCCTCGCTTACTCTTGCTTACCCACATTGGAAAACAACGAAGCTAAGCTTTCCTCAAGCAAAGTAAACCTTTTACTTCAACCTACCAACCAGCTATGAAAGTCAGACCAAAAGTACAACAAGTTTACGATCTTCTTCCATTGCTCAAAATATTGATTTTACAAAAAAGAGAGCTGACGTGACAGGGAGAAAGGAGGACAAAAGATCTGAAAAATTTATCATTGCATTTGTAATGCAGCCGTTCCTGATCTCAGCAACAACTAGAATTTACATGCACTCCACAAGTTAGCTTACCGAGTTTGTGCACCACACACTTATTGAAACACTACTGCTGATGATTCATGTATACTCATCAAAAACCTTAATTTTCACCACAACTGACTATCCGTAACAGCGATTTCGCTCATTAATCAAACTGTTCTTAGCCTCTTGTTCAATAAAAATTATCACCTCAATCCAAATTTAACTTTTAAACCAATCACTAACTCTCGTCATTTATTCCAAAATAATAAATTACATAAAAGTAGCCATTAAATCCCTTTATTTTACAATCATAATAAACCAAATTAGCATTCAAATCCCATTATTTTGCATTTCGAAGCCGCCTTCCATTTGTTTATCGCCCTTTCACTTAAATTATTTCTTAACTACTACCAAATCAAAACATCACGCTTATCCCGACTACTTTTTATGTATTATGGACTTTATTTGCTCAATAATCTACAATATATTTAAATATTCACCATTACATAGCTTCCAAATCACACATAACTAATTAGTTATAACCCAAGAGCAAATAATGTAAATATCATGAAGATGAGTGCATTCAACATAACTTTCTTCTGCTACCACCACCAACTTTTCATTCCATCCCATACACTCGCATTTGGGAAAAACAAACTTACTATCCAACACAGATACATAAATACATACATAAATTTCCACGCGTATATCTATAATACGGTCGTACCCTTTCTTCTTTCAACTCTCTCCTTTCTCTTTCCTTGCTCTCCAGCCTCATTCCCACACGTTGTTTTCCATTTATTTGGCAGTCTCATCCTCAAAAACAAAAATGCATTCTCCACTTACTCAACTACAGAAAGAAACTGTAGGTAAACATCTGAATTCTTTTCCAACATAAAACTTTCTGGTGCAACATAATATTTTGCACAACGCCTTCAAAACTCAGCAAAATGAGCAGTTTTTGTAGCAAAATTGCCAGTTAAATGCTCCAAAAAATGTAACTATCCAGAAATCATACTTCTTAATCCGAAGCCAATCATACAAAGCTCAATACCTAATTAACCTGCACTGTATGATCGTGGTTTACTCAGTAACAAAACCTCATTCATCATCATATCTATCCTCACCACAACTTAAAAAATTCCATGTCACAAAATAGTTTGCCAGCCAGCGAGCCGACTCCTCAACCCACATCTTACAAACTGCATATGCAACCAGATATGCATACATATCTCCTCTTATGTAGGGGTTTTGCTTGCCTATAAATATATTTGCTCAAGTTATATCCATACATCCAGCCAAATCTACAATTTCTTTCGCATCGTTTCAACATGAATGTAACAGTAAGTTTTACAGAAAAAACACACTTCCAGCTATCCATTTTAAGTTTTGAATTGAAGTTAACGGTCGAATGAAAGATTCAGACAGATCAATTTAATGGCTGAAATGATCTTTTATGGCTTTTGTTAATCAATTTCTTGCTTTCTCTGATCTGCATACGATGGTAAATTTTGACATGGTTTATCAATCCAATATGCTTCAATTAAAATCAAAGCTTTACACATTTTTTTATTTCATGTTCACACGATTACATTAAAATTGATTTTGAATATCCGACTGCTGCAACGACATCGGTGCAGTTTTGTGTTTTTAAATTACTCAAAAAAGTGACTATAAAGCTGTCTTACTATATACATGTTTTATGTTACTACAAGTAAACTAAACTGACGCTCGTAACACGCATGTCAGTACTTTACTACAGATTTTAAAACTTTGAAAATTGTTAAGGAATCATGTTCAAGCCGCCGGGCCATATTGTGCCGAGCATACCTATTATCTGAGACTCTAAATTGAGCCTTTCATGTAAGTTCCGGGATGCTGTCACTAGTGCTGTTATCTGCATATCTTTTTTCGCATGAACGGTAGTAAAGTGCTTAACAATTTCCGTCTTCTCAGACCTCTTGTCCACATGTTGCAAATGGTATGTGAATCGATCTCTCAGTTGCCAATAAGTATGTCCAATATATATTTTTGTACATTTTTTACATAAAATTGCGTAAATAACTGGACAACTCTCGCAGGTGAAGTTTTCCGTGATGACAAATTCTCCAGCTGGTCCTTTAATCACATCCTTACGTGTGACATAGTCGCAAATCTTACAAATACTCGAATTACAACACGGATCAGTCCCATGCTGGGGAGGGTTTTGATGTTCCTGTTGAGGACACTCTTAAATTTGAAATCGAAACAAAATACTTGTTAATGAAAATTTATTTTAGCAATGTGCACCTGAAAGCAAATAATCAGTTCACGGTTTGAGTTATATATGAGATTAACAGTTGTTTTTTACTTGTTTTACTAGATTGTTCATTTGATTGGTTCATGATCTTAAGCTTTTTACTTACTAGAATCATTAGAGCTGGTAGGCTGATTTTCCCCCCATATGTGACGCACAAGTTGCCATGGATATTCACATTCCTGATCTGAAATTAGCTTGTGATTAGTTTGATTATTCATTTTTATTGTGTTAAGGCTTTCACACAACTTTGTGCTTACTATTTCCTATTGAAACCAACAATATATACTCCATTATTCATATTATTACAGAGCAGAAACATGCATCCAAGCAAAATTGTATACATAAAAAATGTGGAACGAAACCCCTTATGTGAATGAACGCAATTACTGCATTCAGGGTGGGTTCTGGGTATCGTAAACTTTATTCAGGAGTGAATAATGAATTGGTTAACGTTAGTGATTGTTCAATATTTCGACCATTTTCATTACCTTTCTTTCTGTTGTTACTACGAACGGGAAATTGTCTAACTTTGGTTTGACCCTGGGCTGACGCGTGTAACTTACTGGAATCATTTAAGCTGGTAGGCTGCGGCTCATACATGTGTTTTACCATTTCATATGGATATTCATATTCTTCATCTGAAATTTGGTGATCATTTGCTTGGCTAGTCATTTTTATCGCTTCTGGCTGGTCTGACGGCACTTGAACTGGAACCGTTTTGACTTGCTGGTGAGTAGGTTGATTATCAATATGAATTTGCGCTGGTTCCTCAGGTGGCGTGAGGAATTCTTCTTCGCTTTCGACTTTGTAATCCATTTAATGAGATATACAAGAAACTAACAAACAAATGTATATAATCACGTGTCGCTTTAGCAGCCTTCACAAAATTCTTGTCTTGGCAAAGTAACAATTTCCACTTTAATGTTTCTATATCAAAGCCTGATTACGCAAACAAAATTTTCCACCAAAATTTCCAAAAGAGATAACCAAAATGCTGATTTATGAACAAGAAATTTAACTAGACAACTCCCAAAACAGTTTTTAGATTTCCAATTCTCCATAGAATCTCCTAAACGTAACACGAAATAATTGAAATGGCCTGCATACACAGAGAAATACTCATTCAACTTGCCTGCTAAAAGCTAACTAACCCGTACGCTTAGATAACCGCAGATTTACACCTCCTACATCATACAGCTTCATAGCATTGCATTACAGCCATTGTCTTCTCAGCAAAAAAAAAACGACTTCATTGCATGCATACGTACATAAATACACGTTTGCTTTTCGTTGGTTCCAAACGAATAACGATAAAGGTCCAAACGTCACTCCTGAGCAATAGTATGCCTGCGTTTTACAGAGTATGCAACCCAAGCTGTTAAGTGAAAATGCAATTTTCTGTAATACATTTTTGAAAAAAGTATGTGTAGTCCGTTGAGTCATTATTATTTTTATTTCAAATACGAAAATAACATTTATAGTGCTATCAGTAACCTTACACCTTTCCTATTCCATTTTACATGGAGAAGTTACTAAAAGTTCAATGCATCGAGATTCAGCACAGGTTTTTGTACGTATTTACGTATAGTCGTGGTTGTAGGTAAAAAAACCAGTTGGCTAAAAGCTGTTGCGGGGAAAATGCCAAAATTAAAACAAATTAAATTGTTCAATATTAACACAACAATTTCCAGTAAACTGTGTATTTATGTTTAGGAACATCATTTTTGGAATGTTCTTAGAGAAATTTTGCAGCAACGATGATTTATGCCTTATTTACCTAATTTTAAATTGGAAAATTAAATTTATTCCGCTTTCGTTGGTTTGCCGACACTAGTTATTGGAGAAGAGAGTAAACCACAACGTTTTCCACGTAAAAAATTATCTTTATCCGTCATTGTGGTGTCTCAAATTAAATGGTATTATATATCCAGAGCGGCATTTGGTCAAACGGAATTCGTCCTAAAACCGTACAACCACCAAAAACAAGTGTGATTTTCTGCTGATCTTTTTACGGAGACATACATGAGCTCAAACACAAAACATCTTAAGATTTCACTTAAAATATACACGAAAAACGCGAAACAGGAAGTATACTTGCGTTCTGTTTTTTATGCTACAGAAGCAGTCACACTGAAAGCTCATTTCAACTTTTAGTACCCTTCAAACAGCTCAAAATACTGCAAAATCCTACCCATACAAGCCATTTGATACAATAGTCGCACCCTTTTTATGCAGATATTTATTAATCATCTTCCACTCTATTCAAAATCAAAGCCTTTTCAACATAAACCCAATAATATTACCTTTCAAACCAGTCTTTTGTGCATCAAAACTCCATTAGATGGCTTTAAAATCCCTCCAATTCAAGTTTTTGGACACTTAAATTTCACTTATCGTCTCATGAGTTAAATCATCTCTTTTGGCTTTTTATACCACAAAAATGAAACCACAATATTGCAACTGTAATATTTTTCACAAGGCTTGGCCAAAAAGAAAGCAAGTGAAAGCACGGAATTTTGCATAATGTATTGCCGTTTGCGTTAGCTTTTGAGTAGGGATGTATCATGCACTGTTACATTTACTAATATCACCACTAAGGTTTTGCTTTCTTTTGCCATGTTCCTACAGTATTACGTATGATGAAACACGAATGAACGCTTGCACTTGATAGAAGAAAGTTTGTGGTGAATAAATAGCACAATCATGCAACGGCATTGCATGGTGATGCACTTTATATCGATTGTAGAAGGAGCACAAGTCGTTCTTGCTTCAACTTGGCATGGTTTGCTTGTAGCATGACCGTACATAAGCATTTTTGTACGTTTTCTCAATGTCACACAACCAACTTGTACCACACGATCCCTTCAATATTATGCATAAAACTCTGTGCTCATCCAGCCACTTTCTCTCTCTCCCACACACAAACTAGTTTGCACAGCTCAACAACCATGTATGCAGACTTGTTCATACATGCAATATCCCTATAGCAAATCGTTAGTATTATATCTTTGTATCCAACCACACCCCCACTGAACTTTTTGTTGCTAGCCCAATGTAGCCCCCTAATTTCTCAGTACCCAAAAAGAAAAAAGCTGACGTGAAGAAAGAACGACAAGAGCTTGGAATAAAAAAATCAAGCATTCCTATTTTTGCAGTCGGGATTTCCCACAATACTCAACAACAATTTTGCATGCCCTCCACAAGTTACACAGTTGTGCACTGTTGATTCATGTATACTGAGCAAAAACCTTAAATTTTCACCACAACCACCTGTCTGTTACAACGATTTCACTCACCTTTGAAACTAATCTCAGGCTCGCATTTATTAAAAACTATGATCTCAATCAAAATCTAACTTAAAAACCGCCCACTTTCTATAGTTATTTACTGCACTGCCAAATGAAAACATTGCGCATATAATATTTTGCTAAATGCTTGTTTTGGAAAGCTGCTCATTTTATTTATTGACATGTACCATCTGGCTCCTCCAAAATGAACAAACTAACCAAGTATTCAAGTTTTTAACTAAATCACATCTTCCATGTTACAGCATAATCTATTTGAGCCAAGCAAAGTTGAATAAAAGTAAGAACATTAACGCGTGCAGCATATAAATTTTACTACCACCTCTCCATTCCGTCACATTGGAAAAACCCAAAGCATACGTTCCACCACAGATACATTCACTTTTATGCGGTCATAAAAAGTATACTCTTTTCAACGGCCATATAATATATCTAAGCACAGATACCATCTCGGCAATATTGTTTGCTGCATGTCAAAGTCTCATCCGAAATCTAACTCAAAACGTACAGTGTACGTATGGATAGTTTTTCGTTTTCTACGGATATTTCCTTTATCTTACGAACGGAAATGCTTCCTCCACTCGTTCATTCCTCCTTTCATTATAACATCACTCAACTACTTAAAGCTCCCGTTTTCCAACAAGAAATCCTTGGTACGTATTGTTATGCTAAAAACAACGTCGTCGTCACAAAATGAAAATTCCATACTCATGCACTGCATAATACACAAATTCCCCTCACTTGGTTTTACTAGAAAAAAACGCAGCTAATCTTTACTCAAGAAAAATAATTTTCATTTCAGCCGACCAACCAGCTATGGAATTCAGCAGAAAATCCAGAGAGCACAACAAGTTTATGGCCTTCTTGCGTACGTAACCAGGAGAAAGAGCCCAGCATAAAAAAATTTCACATTTTGTTTGCATGTTTCATTGCAGAGCGATTCTCACCAACAAGTTTGCCTGCACTATACTGCACCTGTTTATTCCATAGAGAGCAAAAACATTCCACTTTAACATTGATGAAAGTTAAAGAAGGCAGCTTGTCGTTTTTTGTACTAGCAAAGGCAATTTTCTCAACGCTTTTCCTCTGTAATCCTCACATAAAAAAGGACGAAACCCCGTTCCTTACCATCAGTTCAAAGCCAGCCTCCTAGCCTCTCGGACTACTTTACTACTCCAAGAAGCCTCCCAGCTTTCCTGCTATTCCAGATTTCTTTGCTGGATATCTGGATGTCTTACAACGCCCCACCAACGTTATCTTTGAGCGACTGTGAACTGCAAGTACATATTGCTTGCACTTACCTTATTAACAACCAGGCCTCATTAATCGTAAGTTATCAATTCAGTATATATGATTAAAAACTATATATTCTTATTACTAGAGTAGAACGGTGAAAATTCCTTCTCTACCAAATTCTTATAAAATAAAACTTTAGGATGCAAATAATAACGTTGAAAATGCATGGTAATTCATTTGATAACTCATTCTTTATTATTAACAATATTATTGTATACTAGACGCTGTAGGATTCTGAGATGCCGGAAATTTGACTGCTCTAGTTGGCGTTTTATGGAGACCTGAATTGGTGGAGAAAGCACTGGTAAGAAAGCATAAGTGAAGATTTCATGGATGCGGTTATTACCCAAAATGCAAACTCTGCATAGCCACGAAAAACACTTGTGCATAATATACACATGTCTGGCATATTACACTTCTTTCACTTTGCATCATATAATACGCTGTAGCAGTAAAATCTGCTAATTTGTACCGCGATTCACCTTCCGGTATGCACTCCAAAATCCACAAAGGCATTCTTAGAATCTTTTTAATGCATTTTATTCTCCAAACTGCTCAAGAAATTAATAATTCCTATCCATTTAAGCAATTATTTGATACAATATTAACACCATCTTTACGGGGATATTCATTCAAAATTCAAGTAAGTGAAAGCACGAATTTCATACTGCATTGCAGTACGTTAGTCTTTGTGTAGAGAGGTCTTGAGTAAACGCGAACGCTCTGATTTTTTAAGCGCAATTGCTTCATCTTTTTTTGCATATAAAATTGGTTTATTTTACTATATCACGTTAATTTTACTTTCTTGCTCAGATCTGTGAAATTGGAGGTCAGCCAATCGTACTTAACTCAGTCAACGACACAACAACAAAAGGTAATTATTGGTTTCCCGTCATTTGAGTCTGGTTTACTTACATGCTCATCATTATTTATTGCATGTCTCCCGTTCTAAAAACATCATTCAATTTGCCTGAAATAGCAACGTGCTACCTTGATATTGCCATAATATGCGGTGAATATGCATAAATAGACTGAAAATCATAGCTAAAAGAGTACATTTATATAAAGGAGTTAATCACCATTTCCATTCTCATTTTTCATACAATTATTACCAACCAAAAGCTCCAAAACGA
>JAQGAP010001478.1:0-19731 GCA_034697805.1 Orchesella bifasciata
CTTTTAATTTCTGATTTTGCTCAGTGTCAGTTTCGAAAATGGAGTTGGATTCTTGTTTAATGTGCACTTCCCAGTGTGAATCACAAAATGGGCCAGTGAAACGGGAGAGAATTGAAACTGGAGACGTCGCCTTCACAACAGCTGATCAATATGATGACTATCCAGATTCAGCGTCTGATGAGGAGCATTTGACGCCGTTTTTCGTCCTCCAAAACATTTTAAAAGTGCCGACGGAAACTTTAGAACAGCTAATTTACTGGGAGTTCAACAGCCAGGATCCTCTTTCTCAAGGAAATGGAGGCGCCGGCGGCCAGGTTCCTCTCTGTCCACCTTGTGCCGAGCTTGCTCGTCAGTTTCACGAGACTTTCGAGGAAGTATCAAGATTGAAGATCATTTTGAGTGGGATTCAGGCAGAGTTCATGGACAAACTCCAGCGGAATAAAGATGATCAATGTCAAGGCTCCAGCTCTAGTTGGAAGCAGCTTCGGCGTCAACTTGTTCTTCAGTGTTTCGGTGATGGTAAGTTAGATTAGATTTTTATAGATATGAGGGAAAACAAGGACTGATCTACTTTTCTATCAAATAATCATTTTTTACGTATATTAACTCGTGGTCTCCTTCAGATGCTCCTCCAAAGACTGAAGAATCTGGTGAGTTTGAAGAAGAATGGCATTTCGTAGAAACAGTGGTGAAATCAGAGGTGGCGGATGAACATGATGAAGATGGTATTCAATGTTTTGGTGATGGTAAGTGAGATTAACAAGCTTCTATTAGACAGAAACTAAGCTTTTACGCAATCATTTTTTACATTCTTTTTGTTTCGTGATCTTTATTAGATGTTGCTCCAAACACCGAAGGATCTCAAGATTTTGAAGAAGAGTGGCATTTCGGAGAACCAACAATCAAAACAGAGGTGACCGATAAACCTGGTGATGTTAAATTCATGGACAAAATCCAAGGATCTGAGGATTTTGAAGAAGAATGGCATCTTGGAGAAACAATTGTCAAAGTAGAGGTGGCTGATGAACCCGATGATGATGATGAGTGTAAATTCGCAGTCTCAGCCTCTCCTATGTCTTCAAACTCCTCCTCCGCTTTGCGCTTCGAGCCCACTCCTCACCTTGAGGTTTATGAAGGGATTTATGAAGGGCCCCCCAAAAAGCGAAAAGCATCCAGGCCCGAGGTTATTCCAGTTTTGAAAAACTGCAGCAGCGGAAAAAAGTACTGGCAGCAATGTACGAAATGTCCGTTCAGTACTCAAACAGCCAGTCTGATGGATGCTCATGTTCCCCTTCATGAGGAGGGTTCTCAAGCAGTTGCATGTCAAGATTGTGGCTGGTACATGGCTCCGGAGAAGCTATCCCGTCATCGGGCAGCTCTACATCATCTCCCACGAGGCATTCAGAAAATAATGAGGAAGGCTGCTCAACAACAACTGGCTCCCGAAATCCAATGTACGTTTTGTCCCCACAAAACGACGGATATCGTAATTTCCAAACGTCATCACAAAGTTCACGAGGCCGGGTCAGAAGCAACGGCTTGCAATGGCTGTGGCATTTTTTTCTTTTCCAAGGGCTTCGTCTATCATCAGAACACTTGTTCTCGTGTAGTTCGAAATAGTCTTGGGGGCGACAAGCTTCTGAGTGAAGTGGAAACTAAGGGCAAAATGCGGAATACTAACGCTTGCAATCCCGGCTTCATCTCGTTCAATCGTGGAATGCAGAAGAAGAAGCATTACCAATGTCGCCAGTGTCCCTACGAGACCCTTAATTTTGCACGGGTCAAGGTACATGTTGAACTGCACGAGGAGGCTTCTCAATCCGTCACTTGTGAGGAATGTGGCTGGCTCCTCCCTCCCGAACAACTGGAAGAGCACCGAAGTGTCAATCATTCTGGAGACGATTTAGCGAGTGGCTGTACAACAACTGCATCAGAAGCCAAATTAAAATGCGGCGAGTGCAGCTACCAATGTAAATCAAAGCTGAAGACGCTCTTTGAAACTCATGTCAAAGGTCACCGCCAAGGTGCTGGAGCTGCTAGTAGATGTGAGGATTGTGGCTGTCACCTCTCTCTCAGACTACTTAAAGGTCATCGCAAATACTGTCTTGCTCGTCGGACTCAAAGTTGTGAGGAATCGGGAGCTTCTGTTGGAGGTTTGTGAAGGAATTCACGGGAATGGGAAGATGATATCTGAATGATTTTAGCTAATTTTCGTTGGTATGATTATTTCTTTAGATACTCCTGCTCGACCGTATGAACCGGAATCTGATTCAAATGATGATCAAGATGGCGTTGGTGAAGAAGATTGTGGATAAAACTGCTGATAACTCAAGGTTTTGCTCATTCTCACTTTTGTACTTCCTTAGGTAAGCAAATCCCTTGATTTCATTAAGTTCTAATCGTGTTTAAGACATGTACATTGTGATAACTGGATGCTTATTTCCTTATTTTTGGTTTTACTCTCAGATTTCGATCGGTCCTACCCCTATGTTGTCGCGAGCAGTGTGGATCAAAGTGTCAAAGTTTGGGAGTGTTGCTAGCCTAAAAATAATATAGTATTCTTATTATCTATTGTTATTATTCCATTGCTAAACTAACTGCACAAGTGGAAATGTCTGCTATTAACTGTACAAGCGTTATATCCAATTACAAGAAATAAACAGGATTTAAAATGAAACCGTAAATAAGGTTAGTTGTTAAGTAAGACATGTGCGATAGGAGAGCAGCTGCAAAAATTATTAGATAGCATAGCATGCTCAAGAAGTAGACAAACAGATGGCCAGCCAGATTCTTCTGTTAATGTACTAGTTGATCTCTCTTACAAGCTAGAATCATTTTCCCAGCTTCTTCTTCAAATCATGGATCTCATCCGTCTGCCAACGAACATACCATTCAATTGTTGTTTCAAGTCCGAAAGAATAATGAGCACGGCTTACGTTACTGAATAAATCAAATCCCATTTGCGAGCTGCAAGAAGTCGCATGCACAGATACACATGGACATCAAACATCTCCCATAAATTTGCACGTGCTTTCAGCTGACGTTAGTTACGTTTTACAATAATTCTAGTCAATCAATCATGACACAAAAGGTCAAATTAAAAGCTCAGCACCAGCTCTATAGGTCAACACATCGGAACCGAAGCCAAAGCCGGCCCCGATTGTACCATAAGTCCATTTTTCCTACAGATAGAAGTCGCAGTGCAATGCGACAGTGGCATGATTGTGCTAGCTTATAGAAGCAGTGAGTGAATCATGATAAAAACGCAATTTTTTGCAATATATAATATAACTGCTTAATAATTTAACGATAAATTGATACTGAATCCAAATACTTTCACACCAAAACAGTCAAGTACCAAAAATCACCTATAAAAGTAACAACCGTTTCTATACTTTAATTGGCATTTTGGCAATCGAATCAAAACTTTAACTTAAATGTACATAACTTAAAGAGAAAAGTAAAATATAAATTCACGTTTCAAATGAAGTATTAGAGCTCAACTAACTAATCTAGTGATTTAGTCAATAAATTCATCAGTACAACCTCGACTTCGTAACAGTGACTAAATTGTAACTCTTGGTCTTTTTATTGCTGGAAGCTCCTTGGTATCCCTCTCCATTAGTAGCGTTTCGTTTCTTAGAGCTCTGGGTGCATGGTGTATAGTGAGAGCGCAAACACAATGGATTCTTTCCCATTTCTGTTCGCTTCCCACAGAGCCCACAAGTCCGATGAACAACTTCTTAATGTTTCCTCGACTTCTCATCTGCAAACCGATTTCATTGGGTGAAGCTTCGGCTTGTCCTTCTCCTTAAGACCACGTTGAGTCGGAGCCAACTGTTCTAAATTCCAAATTAAAGTTATGAGCTAAAGCTATGCTACCGTATATTGAAGCACGTAATTTTAAGATTGGATTTAAATGGCATCTACCTGCCTGGTCCTTATGATTTTGCTGAAAGTGTTCCTTCATACTTTTGTATGCCCCATTCATCTCATCTTTGGTTGGGCCGAAGGGAACGAAATGATTACAATCCATAAACCTAACCATATTCTCCAACTGTTCCTCCAAGAGTTTTGCCTAAAGCTCCTGCTTCGCCTTGTCTCCCTCAAGTTTCAGGATATTTTCCTGCAGCTGGACAACCAGCTGTTGCAGAGATTCCCTCAGTTCTTCCACCTGAAGCTTCTTGGCTTTGAACTTGGCGAGCATTTCAACCGAATGTTGAGTTTGAGGGGGCTCCAGCGCGTGACTAGCCTCAATCTTCTCAATTTGCTATATGATGATGAGGGCTTTGGCCTTTAACGCCAGAACCTGGTCTCGCGTCGTTCCCTGTTTCGCCATTACATGAGTCATCGTTCCTGTTGACTCGTTACCAAAATCCAGAATATGAGCTGTGAAACTAACCGGAAATGAGCTAAGCATATACGAGGTTGCAACAGATATCCACATTCACAAATCTCAGGAAAGATAAACGATTCAATAGATACTTTAATTGATTTAATTAGTTCACTGAAATCATCATGAAGCCTCGTTAATAACAAGATATTTCATGTCAACAGTTAAGAACAATTCACGAGACGCTTTTACCAATATTCATCCGCTTTGGATTCAGTATTCAGGTTGCGGACCATTCCGAAACATTCTCGAAAGCCACCCATTTCAACGATCGCAAAAAAGTTAGTGAAAAACTAGAAAAACTTGCCAATGCACAACTGTCAATAACGAGCAGTAAATCTCTTCCAATTCTAAGAAGATTTATCATGTAACCAACAAGCGCAAGATTATCCCCTTTAGCTATCGATTGTCAGCTGTTCCAAACAAGCAAAATGATTAGTTTAGTTCTTAGTCAACTCGATATTGTTAAATAAAACATGGAATCAGCAGAAGTAACAAAGTAGCGAACGTCGAGTTGCATTGCTTCTTCGCTGGAGGAACAAAGAGCTGAGATGGGGCGAAGTGAGAAAGGTGAATAAATGCGGGAGCTGAATCAAGCTAAAGAAAAAAATATTGTGAAGAAACCAGCCAAAGCCAAAGGCACATGTACCAATAACTATTACACCAGCCAAAGCGAAGTGCTTAACTGGACTGGAGAGTTAAATATATTCGCGATAACAAACCGGAAGTAGTTTCAGTTGTCAAGTGGAAGGGTTGTAACTAATTTTTGTAGTGGTCCTCGTTCATAAGGGAAAAGAGCCAGTTGTTTTTCCAAGGACTTAAAATGAAGCGTAAGCGTTCAGGAAAAGCCAATGCCCCCAAGGCCCAGGCTGCTAGCAAACCTGCAGATAGTAGGATGAATCCTATGCTGATGTTTGAAGTAAGTAATTTATAATTTCACAGTATTGCTGGAAGAGTCGGTTTGGAAGCTAGGCTGTCATTAAAATCAAAGATAATTATGTATATTGTGTAATCAACTTTCAACTTTGCTTTTGTTTGAGGTGCTTTCTCACCTTTTCACGGTGATGGCTTTCGACTTCAAGGACTTCCAGAACTTTCGCCTTGTCTCTAGGGAGTGGGCAAAGGCATCCCTTGGACGTTGGCGTGAAGAGGTCTCGCTCCCACTTACCAGCTCGCCGCCCACTGACGATGATCAAGATGACTCCGATGACGATAACCCGACTGATGTACAGAGTCGTCCCTCCCTGCATAATTTCTTGGAGTTGATAAAGATCCCTGGAGACCCTTACAAGCTCCTCAGTAACACGAAACACTTCAGGAAGTTCAAAATTTCTTTTTCCGAAGATTTATGCTTTGGCAACCCAGGACAATTGGAATTTTGGTCTAAAATCGGACGTGATATGACCCACTTGGATATTTCCAACTCCACCGTCTCATCCGCCGAAGAATTCGCGAGGATTCTCTTCGAGATGACACCAAATTTGAGATGTCTCAAATTTAAAAGTGGGCAAACACAGGTGTTTGAGGTCCCATATCCGTTCCAAGATCCTGATCACGAGGTTACTCAGATACCGATTTGGGACGAACGAGTGAGACCTGACGAGCGCAACGTACATAAAAAGTTGACTGAAGTGCATTTAAATTTGTGTTATCACAGCTTTAGCCTCTCTTGGGTCTACTTCCTTGCACGAGTTCCAAACATAAAGGTTTGTGAAATCTCCTAGTTGATTTAGTTATGATTTCTTTACTCGTTTTAATTTGAGCTATTTTTTCTTTTCAGAAGTTGAAGGTTGAAGCCCTTCGTGACCTCCTTTGGACTTGGGGTGATGAAACGGGTGCCTCTGAGCAGCAGATATTCCTTCAATCATTTCAAATCGTTCGGGAGAAGATGGGCTTTCAATATTTCTCGCAGCTTGAGGAGCTGGATCTGCTGAGATTGATGACGCGAGCAGTTGACAAGCTGCCTCCATTCTTATTGCCAACTCTTCGGGACCTCAACTTTCCCTTGAAATCCTTATCCCTTGACATCGGCTACTCAAAAAACTGCCAACGATTCAAGCAGCTTTTGGAGATGTATTGCAACACCTTAGAAACGCTCGTGGTTTCTCGAGCTCCTCATTCTGCTCCCTTTCCCAAAGTTTTTCCGTACGAAGTTGACATGCCTCACCTCACGGAACTCAGTTTTATTGGACCAATCGTCAAGGACCTTAGCTTTCTAAGGAATGTGCAGAATCTGAGGAAACTGGAGCTGTCCTCAAACGGTGCTAAGACGAATCCATATTTGGAAGTCAGGCCAGCAGTGGATGTTATTGGAAACACAAAGTTTTTGAGTGGGACACTGAAAAACGTTGTTCTGGACCAGCTGGAGGAGCTTGCTGTGGAAAGTAAGACGATGATTTGTAGTGGGGAACGAGTGAAAGCTCTTGGAAAGTTATTTCCCAACTTGAAGTCCTTATCTATTGGCTTGAAGGACGATGGCTTTGCGATGGTATGCAAAACTTGGGAGAAAATTGAAACATTGAACGTTGGACCCAATGAGCTAACGGAAAAGGGGATTTTGGGGAAAGGAGGAGAACAAAACTATCAAAAGCCGAACATAACTGACCTTAAGGGTAAAACATGTCAAGATATTTCTTTTTGATGTGCAAAACGTCACGATTTTAATGAGATTTGTTTGAATAACAGAGTTGAAAACATTGAGAATGGTAGCTCCTCTCAAAAACTCGAGCAAAGGGCGACTGACAACCGACTCCATTCTTCATGGTCTTCTGCTTTGTCCCAACCTAAACGAGATGTCATTTGCTGTAAGTTATGACGAAAATATTGACTGTAAACACATGGACTGAGTTGAATTTCCTTTTTAACGAAAACTTTATTAACTGCCATTATTCGTTAACAGGCCAGCCCGTTGGTGATGGCGAGACTTGCTTCCAAATGCTCCTTACGCTATCAGTAATACTGCCGAATGCCGGAAATGAAAGGGAATCCCCCTTTCCAATTCTTTGTGATGTTTGTTGGATTTTACAAATTAGTGGTCTAGAGTGTACAGTTCTATGAAAGTAGACATCTCTGTTTTCGTTTTTTATACATTTTTTATGTTAAAAATTGACGAGGGTGATAATCTAAGTTAATCTAAAAAACAACTGTTTTCTCTGTAAAGTTCACACTGTCTTACCAAATAATTAGTAATTAAGCAACAAAAAATACAATATAATCGATTTTTGATCTTCATGAGTGTTATTTATGTAATTATCATTTATCAGCATCATTGCCGAAACCCTTGGTGAGCAAGTCGGGTTCTTATCAAATGGATGGTTTGTTCGGTGCCTTGATTCTTGAATTCTCGTTTTGTTTGATGCATAAGTTTGTCCATTATTATGAAAATATGGTAAGGAAATTAGTTACACTTTAAACAAACTATCGTTTTTATTCATCCTCTTGCTTTTGTGAGAGTATCTCGTTATGCTAAAGCAAGTTCAACTGGTCTGGAAGTTCAATCCACTTCGTTCCATGTGGAGAGAGATTGTGCGAAGCAAAATGGTGTCTTCCTCTTTTTGCTTGATTAGATTGGATGATTTTGAAGAAGTAGAGTCGCCGAACAATGCGGCTGCGTAAAGAAGAGCAGAACCCGTTTTGTTCCGTGTTTTCCGTCGCAGATGAAAACCAAAGTCATGAAGAATGCATTGAAAAACTAAGCATTGAGCGAAATTGTAAATGGTAACAGATTTCTTCCAGACACACGGAATGCCAGTACTTTGAAATGAAACAAACTCATGTTGGATTGTCTTTAATTGCCAAAACTGTTGAGCACCTTCCATTCTGTTTCATGTGAATGAGGTCGTTTTTAGGGAATGAATCAGACATACACATAGTCGTGACGATAGACCAGCTCTAGAGTGCTCAACGTGCTTTTTAAAAGTAAGCAGTTTTGCTGAATTCTAGTACTGTTCAAATGCACCACATCTATGGAAATCTCTAGTCAGTTTTTCAGTGGACGGGTTTGCTTAATGCCCTAATTATTCGGCGAGTACAAAATGCTTCATTCCTGGCTTGTAGTTCCACCCTCTGTGGAAACCATTTGTGCTCGAAATGCTGGTGGTGGGATATGTTGCTCAAAATGCTTAAACGCTCAAAATGAACTCAAATACGAAATTGCAAAGTAGGGGAACAAGTGTTTAAAGTTAATTTCTACATACTATCTCGGTTCCAGAAGCTGTTTTTCTGCACTACAATTTTGCCGAGGTAAGGCTTGGGTTGTTATCACGACTACGTTATAGTTTACAATGGTTTTTATTTAATTTACAGAGAAAATAACAGAACAGTACATCAATTACGCCTTAAACTGGTGGTGAGTAAATATAGAAAACGAAACAAGGTTTTCAAACTCGTTTCACATACATAAAGTGAACATGTTTGGAAGCTCGACAGCGAAAATGGAAGGAAGCCAATAACTTACTTAACACTCTTACGCAAACGCGGAGGTCAGAGCGAAAGTGTAAAACACAACTCCACCGATTATTGTTACTAAGCGCTTGGAAATCTTGGTGGCCACCTTTCTTCCTCCAATGACGGCCACTCCGGTAACGAAAGGGTGTACCACCATAGCTCCAATGCAGACTCCGCTAACATCCTGAGTATCAAGGAGGATCATCAATTAGTTAAAACAAAAATATTTCGATTTGCAGTTCATTATGATTAATTAAAATAGATTGGTACCTCTCGGAAAGCCAGCAAACTTCGGGATTTGGGATCGGTTGGCCCACTCGGTCAGGAATGTCATCGTGAATGCTTGAAGGAAGATGAGGGAGAAGACGATGCAACGGGAACGGAGCTGAGGGAAGTCTGTCGCGCCTTCGTGTGCCACTAGAGGTTCTTGACTTTCGATCTGGAAAGGTGACAAATGGTTAGATTGCAAAACACATTCAGATAAAGGAGCTTATCTCCAAACTTACGTCATTGTTATCACCACGACGTGGGGGAGTGGCTTGGACCTGTTGCAACTGCTCCTGACCTTCATCAGGCACCGGGCGAAAGCCCTCTTTCAACATTTTTGCGCCGAAAATAAGAAACAAGAGGGCTGAAATGTAGTTTGAAATGAAGTACGTCGACTTGTTTGGGATAATTGTAAAAAGAGCTGCAATACACCCAAAATACGATAAGTTAAACAGGAAGCAAGTACGCTGTATGCAAATAGAAATTGAATTGAGAATGTACAAAACTACGCACCGGACACCACAGTCATTAGACCATGAGCCGCAAAGGCACCAGCGAAGACGGGAAGGCGAGAATGACGCATTGCCATGATGGCAGCAATGAAGAAAGTCTTGTCACCCAGTTCCGACACGTCAGTCATGGTGAAGGACATCAAAAACGCGTCAAGCAATCCACGGTTTGCAGCTGACCGAAGTCCTTCCGAGCTACTTGTTCCACCTCCTGGTTGAACACGGCTCACATTCTACATCAAATAAAAGAATTATCAAATTATCAAAAGAATTAAAACTCCATTTCAAACTAAATCTAAATCCCATTTCTGACTCACCCAATATTTCACGAACGTCACATTTTTCCAGCCGGAAACGAGGAAACGATTCTCCGGAATGGTATCCCCTGACACGACCACCGCAAGACTTAAGGCAAGGATTAACATAATTCCAAGCGGCAGGGAGTTCAAGCGGACTGGTGATGGTTTTCCACTATTCCTCGCCTTCCCGTTGATCCCCTCCAACCCCAGATCTGAGATCAACTCCATCCTTCACCTGGTGACTGAGCTGCCCTTCTCTTCAGGTTTGCAGATCCTGTCTACCACAGACCACCAAACCAATCAGTCAACTGCCAAAAATCCAAAATCAATACTAAATTCAATCAACCGTCTCATCTATCTGTGCCAACTTATCAACAATTGATCGTACCAAATAACACCAATATTTTAACCAACTCAAAGGGTTCCAACGTCAAACTTGAGGAGCTTCGAGTTCAGTTCAACAATCGACGAAGCAAAATCGCAAATGAACTAGAAACATAAACACACGTTCAACCAAACATTTTGTTAGCTCACCTCGATTGATTGAAATTCGCGCTATTTTTGTCAGCTGATTTAGGTTAGGCCGGTTTTTGTTGATGTTATGCGTTGCAGGATGGCCCGATGGGGAAGACTGTGCGAAAGATCGAGAGGATATTCCTGAACACAATACCAAATCAGTATTGTTCAGTCAACAGCTTCGAGAGAGAGAGACGTAGTATTTTTGTTTATAATTTTGTGGTTTTGAGACGTTTGGGAAAACCTTTTAATCAGTCATTTAATTGGGGATTGATGCGTCTCTATACTTTTTGAGTGTTAAGTATTTAGTTTTTACTGCTTCAATTTCAATTTCAATTAAGTTCGTTCTCTGTGATTTTCGAAGGACTGGAAATGGAAGAAGAAGTAGCCGCACCATTACCTGGAGGAGGACGAAACTGGTGTAACAGAAATGCACCCTTTGGAAAATCCCGTGGTTTGTGATTTAAATTGAAAAATTAATCAGATGAATAAATTTTGTAGTCAGGTTGTCCAATCATTGTCATAATTAATTCTTTGTTGATTTCAATTTGTAAAGGTTCTTGAGAGACTCTTTGAACTCATCCCCTTTGACCTCAAAGACTTGCAAGGGATCAGATTGGTTTCTCGAGCTTGGCACAACGTATCCCTTCCAATCTGGCGGAAGAATGCCTGGCTCACACTTCATGACTCAGAAGCAGACGAAATTGATGGTTGTGAAAATGTCAAAGATCATGAGACGGAGGAGATTCCTGGGATTTCACGCCAGAAATACCTGCATCTTCTTGACAATGAGCAGCTGCAGTTGGTTCAACACCCATTTTGGAACTACTGCATGAACTATTGGAAAATTGAGCTCCAGTCAGTCAATCAGGACCAACTTCGCTTTTGGAATAGAGTCGGGCCTCTCATGACCCACCTGGAGACGGCAGATTCTAACTTTGCCAGAGTTGCAGACTTCCGCGCCGTGATTTTCGAGGCGACACCCAATCTCCAGAGTTTGAAATTGAAGGACAACGTTTACAACGGCGGGAGACCCGCTAAAAAGGAGCAGAGATTAGATCCAAAACTACCCCAGCACGCTGTGATTCCCGCAGAGCAGTTCCAAAACAATTTGGTGGAGTTGGAGATCGAACTGGCTAACTACTTATCTGACGGTGAAGACTCGGAGTTACTTCCGATAACGTGGATGGAACTCATCATTCACTTTCCAAACATTCAGGTCCGTGGAAACTAGTTTAGTAACTCACACACTCGAGTTGTGTCTTTTTTGGCACAGTTCAACTAATAATATACCTTGGGGAGAAACTTGGACCGCTGCAGCTCGGCGCAACTGCCGAAGCTGAGTTCTTGGAGTTTTTCGAGTCTGTCGAAATCCTGAGGAAGGAGCGTGGACCAGGCTACTTAGCACACCTGACTGATTTAAATTTGGAGTGAGTGTTCCCATTAATTGGCTTTTAATTATCATTAGCCCATTTTAAACCAAGGCTCGTCTTTCTTCCTCTCCGATTCGTAGGCAGGTACCATATCGCACCCGTGCTTTTCATGGAACACTCATCTCTTCCATTAACCAACTTCAATTCTCTCTTAAAAGATTAGACGTCGCGGTTGACTGGACGGTGGACGAGGAGACATTCAAGCAACTCCTCCAGCATCCTCTTGAATATTTGCACGTGGTTCGAGATCAAGACGCAACACCGTTCCAAAGCTTCCTTTTCGGACTCAAATTCATGGCCCTAAGAGAACTCAACATGTGGGGACCCATTGCTCCGAACCTCGTGTTTTTGAGGGAGTGTCCTAGCCTGGAACACTTCAGCTACAGTCCTGGGGAAGGTTGCGAAGCCGATTTGACTTTAGGTTTAAACGACGGGAACCGCATAAAGCTAGAGAAGCTGAATGCTTTTTATCGACAATTATTTATGCAGCGCTGAGCAAATCAGAAAACTTGGGGAGCTCATGCCAAATATGAAGATTTTAGGAATTGGATTGGATGATGGGGGTTTTTAGAGCTGTCTGCGAGGTCTGGACAGAGCTTGAAGAGCTCCATATAAGGCCATGGCGAATTGGGGAAGATGCGTTGCTCGGGACGTATGAGCTAGATGGGCAGAAATTCCACCACCCAAATCTAACGGACTTGAACAACTTGAACAAGTTTATCATACAGTTTGAAGGACACCGATATGGGTTTGCAGACGCTATGATTCTAGATGCACTACCGATGGCGTAGTTAGTTTTATTTATCTAATTTCTTAAGAGCATGAGGGACAACGGAACACGTTTGTTGTTTTAGCTGTACATTCATTAAATTTAATGCTTCTTCTTTTAATATTTTTCAAAATGCTCGCGTAAGATATTTAATATGGCGAACTTTAGTTTAACAGGACGCAAATTTTTATTGGAAGCAAACAATTCAAAATTTCCAGTATTTATAAGAGTGATAAATATTTCATATAATCATAAAACCGTAAACGCATTCCTCCTCCATTGCAAATGCGAACACTTAAAATTTGCTTGGAAGCAATAATTTAGGTTTAGTTTCTGGAAGCGTTGCACAGAAGCAACATTTCCGCATTTCGATCTGCCAACATTTCCAATTTCCAACCAATTTATTGGTTTTTAAAAGTGCAATTTACAATATGTCAGCAAAAATGAAAGTTTTGAGTTTTGCTGGCATTTTGTAAGTACTTAGTGCCTGCCGAGTGAAAGGAGTGCCAATAACTTATGATTTTACTGATCCGCTGAATGCAATTAGGGCAGGTAACCTTTCCACTTACGAATTTTCAACTAATATCAAACCCCATTTCGGAAGTTTCACAACGCCGTTGGAATTATCAGTCGCTTATTCCCCCGGTAAGATTTATATTATAAAGATTTTAACAACCGTGCAGTAAGAATGTAATAGTACCCAATTACCATAAATTGCAATATCTTTGTGTAATGTGGTTCTGCAATGAACGACGCAGTTCAGGTCTTGCAAGTTGTTAAAAAGAATCTATTTCCATTTCCACAGAGAGTGGACATTGATCATTTTAGTTTTCGGTTTAGGTTTGCCTTCACTATTTATTCATCCCGTTTATCACGTTTAGTACACTTCCAAGTATATTTATAAACATTAACAGATGATTTTTACAGAATTGTTATTAACGCATTAGAAAGTCTCAATCAAGAATCGATGAATCAAGCCAAATTAAACATACCGGAAGGTTCACATGATATAAGCTTTTTATTATTGACAACACCACCTGTGACGAAGTAAAAAACGTTACTGGGGAACGCTGGGAAATTCTGCTGAACTCTTCATTGTGGGTTTCTCCTGATTCAGAACCTAATGTCCGTGATATGGGGCTTGGTTACCACGAGGATTTAATCGGCTGTGGAAATATTAAACATTATTATTTGCTGACAACTTTTAGCCTTGGCCTAACGTCGTGTGTTGTAGAATCATTTGGGCTGTTTAAGAAGAGGATAAATGACCTACACGCTAGAAATGTTGAGTTCACAGGAGATGGCCCTCTGTCGTTTTCCCCTGATTACTCTTCAACCTCCCATTGTTTGGGAGATGAGTATTATCTTCAATTACTGGAAAAATATTGGGAACGCTATTCAAATAACAAAACACGCGCAATAATTCCTATGCCGATTGGACTCTACGAAATACCGAGTTACTCTGCTTATAAAAAAAATTCCGTACATTGATGCTCAATCTTGCGATGGTGAGGAATCTATCCCGTGGTATGGAGCTGCTGCACTAGAAACTCTGAGCAGATATTTTGGAGCTGCAGTTCTAACACATGGTGCGTAAATCAAACCTGCTTACTTTACCATTTGCAGTATTGAAAATGTGTTGTTTGCTGTTTGCAGATGAGTGAAAAGAGTTGAAGTCAACTGATACAAACGGCAAGCCAGATATCCAAATTGATTTAGTTATGGATTACACAGATTGGCTACTTTACAAACCAGAAAATCCTAGTTTTAGTAGTCGTGATTACAACCTGTCTGAAGTTGAGAGAGAGCTTACTGAACTTGATGAAACCCCTTTGAAATCTCTTCAAAACGTACACGTTACAACACTGGTTTTTTCAATCACAACGAGTCCAACTAATGAAAATTTTACCGTGAAGGTCAACAGGAGTTTTGCACGACGAATGTCGTCTCGGCTAGGAATTGGCTGTGCATTCGGGTCAAACTCATTTGGGACATTAGCCAACTCCAAATCAAGTGCCGTTGTTGCAGCATGTCAACAAGTCCACGGTTCGTTTTACACTTTGATGTCGGAGTTCAAACTGAAATCAATAACCAAAGTAAGTCATGAAAATAGCCAACATTTTGAAAATGTCTTGCTGTCAAAGTTGGAAGGAATAAAGAAGTTTAAAGAGGAAATCTTAGTTTTACATCCACAAGCAACGGTGTACTTCCAACTCCGGTTTGAACTGCAGATGGATGACAACCAAGCAACCGTTTTTTGCAACAGTGAAGCTTTGAGTTTGAATGAGTATGTTGAGGCTACCGTAAATTGGGCAACGCTAAATGGGATTCCACTGACCATGGGACGGGCATTTGAAGACACTTGCCATAGCAAAGATCAAACTTGGTTTTGTTTTCAGACCAACTGAAAAAAGTTAAAAACATATTAAACCTCATTTCATTGTCCGTAACTCTCCAAAGATACTAGCAGAAGTGGAGGTTGAAGTTCAACCGTTGAACCCTGTTACGAGTGGACGGTAAAGACGCCAAAAGTCAAAGAGTGGTATTTTCACAACAATTACGTGGGTGCGTATTTTGACACTGGGAGGATGCGACGGGGCAAACCAATTACTCGAGAGGAATATCAAATACTTTTACAGCTAATGTTTCACAGGTTTGACCGTGCAAGTTTTTGTTACAAGTGACACACACAATGATTTTATTATAACTGTTAACACACATCCTTCTGAGGGATTGATTGATCGCGCAAAAAAGTTTTTCATTTTTTATATTGATAATCGTAAGACTGTAGAGAAAAGGAAGGTACGAACAACTGCCGATTTGGAAACATAATCTATTGTGGTGGCAGGAAGTGAGTTCCCGGCCCCATCTGGATCGCATGCGGCATTGATGACCAACAATTGACGATAAAGATTGGTGAGGGAGAGCCTTTGTAAAATGATGGAGTAGAAAATAAACTCGAGGGAGGCCCACTCTCCGGTCTATTTATGTGATCTCTTTAATTAGCTTTCATTTGAATCACTTTAATCCATAGTTTTAAGGTTTTGCGTAAAAACTGAGGAAGATCAGTGCACTGTGCAGTCTATTTTATAGGTTAATTTGTACAATACTACGTTTATTCATTCACAACGTAATAATACCGAACATAATAATAATTAATCAGTCCAACAATGTTTCTCATCACTACCTTTTCATAAATTAATTTTATTCGTGCGCATACTCAAGAAACCTAACTATTATCTACAACTAAAATCACGGGAAATAATTCTAATATTTTATATTTTATACGCAAATATTTTAATTCCACATGTCATTTCTCCTCTTACAAACATCAGGAATCAAAAGGTATAAAAAACCAATGTTATCAAATTGACGGATCAACCAGCTCAGTTCTGGAGCATGAGTTCCGCGATTTCAGTTAAGGTCAACTCATACTCTGGCTCTGTTTTCTGTAGAATAGAAGCACAAGTTAATCCCAAGCCTTTATTTGTTCATTAGCTCAATCTAATAATCATAATTTACTTACAATTAGAGGCGCCGTGCACATCTCTTCCACGCTATTGTAGTAATCCTTCCAGAACCAGTGTTCGTAGGTGTCACAGTCCTGCACTTTGCTCTTCGACGGTTTTGCAAGGAGTTCCGGAGTGGAGAACTTAATATTGCCCACCATAACAATCACCCCGTGTTTGACAACGGGAGCCGGCTTTGGAGAGACGGGTCCTTCCACAATTGTTGGAAGCAAAAAAGGAACATTTATTACGAATTAAACTATAATTAGAAAAGATGTATGTTGTGTGTTTGTCTTAAAGTTTCTTACGGAACATTGATCTTGAATGGGGATGGAGCTTTCTCTCTCGTTCTCATATTATAGCTAGTCTTCCCAAATGCCTCATAGGCCATCTTCCGAGCAACCCTCTCTGACTTGGCGTGCTTCCGCTTGAGATGCATCATGCATGTATAAAGCGGCTCAGCGTGCGAAGGTCCAAAAACACAGACGACATCCAAATGGACGAACATCTATGCAGAACAAAATATTATGTAATTAGTTTAAATTCATTGATATGTTGACATAAAACTTGTTAATTTTTCTACCATTACCCTTATGAGTAGATAAATGAGCGGCTAAACTCTTCTTCGTGGGTAAAACTAGGCAACACTGAGGACATTTGTAAAGTGGTGCTGGCCCCGTTCTCTTCTTTCTTCCACGATGTTTGGGTGCTTTTCCCATAGAAACAGGCGGATGGTGAGGAGGAGCATCATCAGACCCACCAGCAAACGGCTGAGTAGCTCCTTCTATCATCATCCTTTGAGCTGCTTCTTTGGCCTTCCCATGAACCGACTGGTAATTATCAAGAAGCCCATCCCGACGCTTAAATGTCCAGACACAAAGTGCACAGCTATACGGACGGTCATCTGTATAAAACAGTAATTTCAATAAGTTCAACAGGCAAAGGCCAAGTCTAATCAAAGAAGATAGACGTTGCTTAAATGTACCGCGATGTACGACCATGTGTCGGCGGACGTTTTTCCGTATGGCGAAAATCTTTCCACACTCAGGACATTGATTGGGGTCCAGTAATTGAGCCTTCTTGGTCACCTTGGTCTTGTTGCGGCTGAGTTCACCAGATTTTCCTGTCGCCGACTGCTTTTCATCCGCTTTCTTGCCAATTACTCGTGGGTTGAATGATTCATGAGTAGCCAGACTAGACTCGCCATGCTGGTTTCGGACGTGTCTCAGCAAATTGGAGCGGAAAGTGAAACAGTTCCAACAGTCAAGACACTTGTGAGCTCCTCCTCCCTCAGTTTCACTACTCTTTGTTGCAGTCTCAACTTCTTCTTGAGGAGTTGCGTCATTGCCTACTTCCTCTTTTAGCGCAGCAGTAAGAACGTTCAGATCTGCAACTGAAATTGAAAAGAAAACAATCAGGGTTATAGCTTGTCGAATATAATCATGATGATATTATCAATGATGAAGTTGATAAGCACTTACCAACACTGTGCAGTTCTCTCTCCCCTTCGCCTTTTAAGGTATTTAATGTAAGACTTTTAGTAAAGTTTTCTAAGCCGTCTCTTTGGGTGAATTTTTTAGTCCACCAACATGTAAACCCCATGTAAGCTGCAAATACCTCGGGATATTAGTACGTATTTCCTAGTACCTAGTACCTTTTTCACCGTCCACGTGCAACTTCAATCTCAAAAGCAAAGTGCATATATCACTTTAAAACATACATACCTAGAAAAAGAGGACACGACAAAAGAGGATTCTTTTGTTTTTTACAGCACTTTAATCTTCCTACCAAATAGCACACCAAATGACGCCGATAACAATGGTGACTGAAACAATGTTGATCGTGGTTGTGTTGTATTGTTGGCGAGACTGACAATGTCGCCAACGTCCTTGAACAAAAGACTGTCCTTTGTGAGTGAATGATACTTTGCGCAAGAAAAACTTGCATATAAACATGAAGCTCTGTTTGAGAAAATATGAATTGATTTGATATCCTACTCTTCGTAATGTGAAGAAGATTCATACATTTATCTATAGATTTTTGTACTCGAGTTTTTGGTTTCAGCATTCCTATGTTATTTTGTCGTTTTGTGACAAAGAAATAATCGTTAAACGTCATACACGTTCCTTGTATCAATGTTCGACATCATATTATGACTGGTAATCCTATTAACTTCTTAAATCCTAAAGGGACTCTAAAGGGACATTTTCAGTTCTTGCCTGAATGAAATTCATGTTATCTCCACACAGCGACTGCTGCCAAATCACATATGATAGCGTATTCTTTCTCTGGCCTCTCACATATCTTAATACATATTTTAATACAGTGTATTAAATTACCGGAAAAAATCGTATATAAAGCACTGATACTTGTGTAGGACACCAACACTCTTAGCCAAGCCGTTGACTGTGAAGGTTACCTCTGAAAAAATTGCTGAAGAAACGTTTCTTCTAAAAATCAAACAACATGGCGAGGACCATCTTCTGGGTCAAGGAGTTTGTCGTAAGTTGTTTTAATTTTTTAACATAAAATTTATCAACACAGGTAGAGGTTTATAAATGTATTGATACTGAACATGAATCCATTTTACTACACTTGACATAATCCACTTAACTACATGAATCCATTTTACTTGATAGGTTAAGGAGATTCTTGAACCCAGAGTGAACCATTGTGGACAAAATTCCTATCTTGTCGCATGGGAAAATTCGTGGACCTACACTTGTAATCCCAAAAAGTTTTTAAAGCAGCTAGATGAACGAAATGACGAAAATGGACGTAAACAGCGACTGGTTTCATGGAAAAACTCATGGGAGCCTAAGTTAAACTATGCTTAATTGTAATGATAAACCTGAGTGGACAACAGCATGTTTGCGGAGCACATCCGCACGCAAAAAAACTTTCGAGCACTGATCACATTTGTGCGTCCTAGCTTTAGGCTTCTCCCTTCGGGGGATTCCCCAGCCGCCTCCCCTTCTACGCTTCATACTGGTCTTCACTTTGATCTGGTTCATATCAACTAACTGATAAGCTACTCACAATTCTACAGAAAACTGCTATCCATCCAGCTACCAAACCAAACGAAAAGCTTCTATCCAAAAACAAAAGTAGGCCAAAACCCAAAATATCTGATCAGCTGATCCATCGCAATTGACTTTACCCATTCACTTTCTCCGCAACTCAAAATTAACGGGGAATGGAGAAACTGACTTCCCAAAAGGCGCGCAAGAGTCATTTCAAAACCCGGCATAACAAAAGCTAATACAACACAGCAAATCACTAAGGATTGTGCACTTATGCAATATAAACGTTTATCTTTTATTTTAGCAGATTTCCGTCGGTTTAAAAAACTTAATCAGTTTTCAATGTCAATTTGGTTTATCTGAATGATTTTCTTGATTATTCAGTGATTGCAGATTCACATTTTCAGTTGTTTTAAGTTAGTTTTGATGTAAAAACATTTGATTTTGTGTCTTAAAGGAAGTACCAAACCAAATCGGGAGTGGAGTAGAGGAGGAGGAGTGGATTGGAGGTGGCAGTAACACGAGGAGGTTTGTTTTAGTTTGAAATTACTTCTTGCTGTTGTAGAT
>JAQGAP010001479.1:0-19726 GCA_034697805.1 Orchesella bifasciata
GATAATATGATGATGAAGATGATGGGCACTGTATTACCCGTATCACTCTGAAACAATGAATAAGTTGATGCTATTATAACCCAAGTGCTAAAAAGCCGAAGCTAACAATTGCCATGCGCAGTCATTGTCGTTCCCTAAATTTCATTAGGGCACGCAACGCAGCTTCACGGGTTTTCTGAGAGCTGCGATATGATGATAAATGACTTAATGACTGATATCATATGTAAGTGGTGAGGTAGGAGGTCTTCGCCTTCATCAAGGAAGCGCACTAAAATTATTATTGCATAAATCAAAACGTAATAATAATAGAATAATACCCCGTTGAATGAAGTCAAGTGCACGATGAACCGACTGCATCGTCATTCAATCAAGCCTGAAAGCGTTGAATTAGCATAAACTCGTATCATGCTCTATTTGAAGCCATTTATTATGATTCATGAACATGAGCCCTCATTCAACTATTTGTTTAACTTGTCGTTTGCTATATTATTCTTAGACTTGGAATGTGGGCCCCCGGCTCAGGTGCCAAGCGGTCGTTACACTCTCCTGAACGGGACACGCTCCTACAAGTCCATGGTCCGCTACTCATGTGACGAAGGTTACGCCATGGTTGGCCGTAATGATCTCATGTGTGACCTAGATCAGAGATGGAATGGACCTCCGCCACGTTGCGAAGCTCTCATCTGCCCAGATCCACCGACGATACGAAATGGAGATTATGAAATCACGGAACGCTTCGGCAACTCCTTCACTGTCCTCTACAAGTGTAACGCTCAGTTTAGAATTTTGGGAGAGGAGAAGATTACCTGTAATGAAGGAAGCTATGACAAGGATCCACCAGAGTGTAGGAAACGCTCTGCGTCCACTAAAGCCCCAGTTGTGCCACCAGTTAAAGTTGCAGCAAATCCATCGTCTAGAAAGCCATCACCTAGCACTAGCGAGACTCCACCACCAGAAATAACCCCAATTTATGAAGGAGGAGATGATGGAGGATTTGGTGTGGAAGGTCAGGGTAATGAAGACCAGTATCAACATGTTGATGGCAATCAGTATCCACAAGAGCCTGAGGAGGATGGACATGATGAGAGTAAAGATAGACCGGTAACAACTGGAGCATCCGATTCTGATGACCTTGCTGGAGACAAGGAGGACAAGACCAACGGGGATGTTCCGGATAATGATGTCTCAGAAAGTAATCAAATTGTCAAGGAAAGGAAGCCCGGAGTTGATTTCCCAAAGAATGTGGAAGTTCATGCAACTGAATCCTCTGCAGTGGCCAGACTTAATATTGGTAAAGATGACGCGGAAAGAAATGCTTATAAACTTTTCAAAGACAATAAAAATTAATCCCAATTTGTTTCACAGGTGGCATGATTGCGTTGGCAGTATTTGGAGGTCTTATTCTTCTCTTGACGGTTGTAACTGTGATTGTGCTGCTGATCCGAAGGTACAGTTTTACATTTGATTTCTTCCGTCCTCGTATAAATTCATATATGGAAAAATTCTACGATAATGACCGTAGCAAATTATTATACCTCTCTGCTTTTCAACCATTTACATACATGTCCAACTAACAAGATGAATTAGACCATCACAAAAATACTACAACATCCTGTGTAGTAGTTTTTTTAGCTACTTTTTTTTTATTATCTATTTTGTAATGCAACGATGATTAGTACAACATACTGTCATGTCATGTCAGCGTCGTTGTTCCTCCGACGTTTCTTTAACAAATTCTCAGACTGCATAATAGTTCGCTCTGATTAACCAAGCAGGAGTGGAAACCGTTGCAATGCATGGCTAATTTAAATTTTAATGCAAATTGAGTAATAATATGCGTAGTAGACGAGTAGTCTCCGTATGTTGACCGATGTAGTAGTGTAGTAGTGTGTAGAGTAGTTTGGCATTAGATGCTTGCATTTATTCTACAAATGAAGATGTCAATTTGACGGACATTTGAGCAAAGCAGACAGTTGTGTAGTAAAACAATACATCCATAAAAGTACAAACACACACGATTTATATCACCGAGAATGAAGCTGCCAGTGCAGCAGTTGGTGCACTTATCACGTTATGAAATGAAATGGCAATCGTTAAAGAAGTTGATTACAATCAGATTTTGGTAATGACGAAATGTATGTAATAATAATTAGTGACAAAGGCAAATATTCTAATGACGGGAGACCGGCCTATTGCAAATGCGAGTGTCGGCAATGTCGCCGAGAGTCCGCGGCCGGCAGGGCAGCAACAACTTCAGATGGCGACTATGATGAACCAGTCCCAGCTATTAGACAGCATCACACAACCACAGCAAGAGTTACCACCGTTGATGCAGAAAGACCAGGGAAAGCATCAAAGCTTTTTACCTTACTGGCACTTCCGTTCCCCGATCAAAACGTGGGGAGACGATATTTGGATGACCCCAACTGTCGTAAATGGGCTGGCTACTTTTCTCAACAGCAGGATGAGCAACCCAGAGCATGCTAGCATATGCTTTATGGCAGAAATAATTTATTTACTGCCAAATTGTCAACGAGTGCCAGTTCCTGAGCTCCAAAAAGTCAGACTAACATAATAGTCAGTGCCGAAATGCCATAAGTTTTTAAAAGAAAGTACAAAGCAAACCGGAAAGTAACCAGTACCAGTCTTCTTTACCTTTTCAACGTTATACCTGTCAAGAAATACTCGAAGTAGAAGATGCTAAATTGTGCCAAATCTTACTGCAATCAGACCACTTCCTGCCAATCAACACAGAAAAAGATGCGTATACATACAAACTTAACCTGCAGAATCCTGAAGTAAAAAGCAAATTTACACAAAAAATCTACGATGCGAAAAATAGGCAAGTATCGCCAATTTCATGATTTACGCAGCAGCAAAGCAATGCAATCAGCAATGAAGCACTTTTTCACATCTCAAATCAATCGCGAAAGAAACCGCACGGCAAATAAGCAATCTTCCCCACAGGAAGCACTTTTATAATGTCATAAATGGGTTGTGACAGATTACACAAAAAATCTAAGCTGGAGATTTAGATTGAAAACAATTTGTATATAAACTTGAACACTACGATCGTTTGTTGCACAATAATCCTTAAAAGACACCTTCACAGACCTTGAAAATGATGGAAATTCCATGACTTTGGTTGCTTCTCGTCAACCACAAACAGCTCACCTCTTTGTTCCAATAAGCAAATACGCTTGACAATCGTTGGTTTTGGTATTTTGGTACCTAATGATTGCTGATGTCGACACGCAATCTGAATATTATTATGTTTATTATAGCACAAAACCAACTTTTAGCACACCGCAAAAATTTTGCACAAAAAAACACACAAGGTCAAACTTTGGTTTGGGTTGGTTTTCGAAATGATTTTAAATGGTTTTACATAACTCAATCACACAGTTTATATTTAAGTTAAGGTGTTTACAGGTTGCATTTATTTCACGTTTTGTCAAATTAATGGTTACTCGACTGTTTACACATAATATGAACTTGTACATACAACTTTACAATATACTGTTTGGGGGACGTCTTTTTACAATTAAAATTTATGCAAATTCAGTCAAGTACTTCTTCTGCTTGCATGTTACCTTTCTAGTGAAGTAGTGGATTGGTTGGGGCTTTGTTTTGGATTAGTAATTAAGTCAAATAATTTGTAAAAATCACGACACATTTTTAGCTGCATAAAAAAGGTTATAAAACTTATTAAACAACGTTTCCGGTTATTCTTTGCAGAAGCCAAGTAAAAGGAGGAAAGCATGAGCGTCACCGTGGGTCTCCTGACAGCCACACCATTACCTCCGTAGATTCAGGTTCTGATGCTGGCTTAGGTCGCTTGTATCGCCGAGCATGGGACTCCCTCGCTGCCACTGGAGGTCCCCCAACCGCTTCCACCACCATCACAGACAAAAGCCGTGGAAAGATTCCAAAGGACACTTTGGACTACCGAAGCAGACTCCCATCCGTGGAGGGCCTTCGAGATGACGGGGAAATGATTGTGCATGACGCATTACCACGAAAGCACCACCACCACCATCATCACGGCTACCATCATCACCACCAACATAATCATGATGGCACTGGGAGCGAGTGGGGTCGTTCTGTTAGGTCACATAGAAGTCGATACTAACTAACGTGTGTAATCTAGTTAACTAAACAAATAATTCATCAGGGAAAACAATGTTGAATTGGACAGTAATTTTTTAAAAGATTTATAATCCGAGAATCCATTCAAGTTGAATGAGTTTGGTATACGAATTCCAAAAAGATCGCGTTTTAATAACAAATTATTCATGTTCCAAAATTATTTACTGTTAACCCTAATTTAAATCGCAGAATCCAATGCAGAAAATTTTTAACTGTGTCTGATAAGCATATAGCTTATCTGTAGCATTTAGTATTATTACCTAAGCCTTGAGTAAGAGGGATTTTTTGCACAATATATTGCATTCATGAGAAACACTCACTTAGATCAGGTTGAGGTTGCACAAAGTGATGCAAAATCCAGGTTTTTTCTCGTAGCCTCCATCAAATCATATCAGCAATCAAGTTTTTATGGAAATACAATCTCGGTGAAAGTATTCTTTATAGGTCTGGATTTTTATATAACTTTCCTGTAATTATGCATTTTTAATATAAAAAAAATCGTTGTAGTATTTTATTATACTTTTAAATGGAAAGCAAAGTGATATTTTTAGCAGATTTCGAGACTATATTATTATCGATCAACCTAAAATAAATAATATGTGTATAGTTAAGTCTTGAGACACCCCAATTGGATTTTCGTTTGGATAAAAAATATATTGAGTTAAGAAATCTTCAAGTGCCAAGCCACATATTCCTTCTAAAATAATTGAGCCCAAAATAAAATATATATTAACGAGAAACGCCTGAAGTGCTCACAGTAAATTGTAATTTTATAAATATAAATGTGAATGAAAAAAACACAGAAATTGAATGTATTTCTTAGTTTTATATACGAAATGTGTAGCAATCTGAAAATTGGACGCATTATATTAATTTTCTTGACATTTTAAGCTGTTCGTCTATTTTACAAAGTAAGACGTAAATACGTGTGGATCTTGTTAGTTTATCAGTCAGCGTGTCTGAGCCGAGGTATGAAAGGAACTGTACAACGAACAGTTTTGAAGTTTGTTCAAAAAGCAATTTAATATCTTATTGTGTAAGGTATACTAATCATTGTGCAGTAGACATTCTTTATTTATTTATGCTGATTTGTTAAAAATATTTTTTTACACTCTTTTATAATATTATGCAAAGTGACTTGACCTTGTAATGACTAAAAGTATAATATATGTAATGTATGTATCAAAGTAAGTATGTTTCGAGAAATCGGGTATTTTCTTTTAACCGCATATAGTTACCTTATATTCGTCAAAATAAGTACCTTCTGACGTTACGAAAACTAGTGGACTAAATCTAATGTTTTTTATGTACTAAAATTGATTGTGTGTGTTTGTGTTACATGTTGTGCATGTTGTAATGAACGGAAGCTAGTTTTAAAGTGTACGACTGCGATAATGGACTTGATTACTTTTAATTACATGTTTTGAACTTGCTAAATGCTAAATAAATAGAGAATTTTAAATGAATACATGACCAAACGAACTAGTAATTAATTACATTCTCACAAGCATGCAAAATGACAGATTTCAGGTTGTGTCATCATCATCCTCGTCCTGACTGTCGCGTGAAGCGTGAGCAAAGTTCAAGTAATTCTCATCAAAGTATACCCTTGTTGAGCAATCATCTTCCCCTGCAAATTTTACAATATAAATGTCTTACATATTACATTACATTACATAATATATGACTACAAAGTAGGTAAATGTAGCAGAATTACTGTTTGGGGCAAAGAGAGACGAAACTGATCCGGAAGTTATATCTGCCAACGGCACGCGTGGGATGACACTAGGAGGTTGCCCATCATCTTCATCTTCTTCGTCCCCATCGCTGCCTGATTCCATTCCAGGAAAGTCGACTTGTAGATCGTCTTCCTCATCATCTTCTTCTAGTTCGACTCCATGCTCCGCAGTGGCTCCATGTCGTCTTCTGTACAGAGGCTGCGGCATTTGTGAATTATTTTCGGGGCCTGCGTTACCACGAATAAGTGGTGGGACTTCTTCATCCTCCTCTGAAAGATTGAACATATCAAATATATCCCGACCAAGTTGTTCTGACACCCCAATATCTTGGAAAAACTCCCTCGTTCCAGGACTAAAGTCCCGGTCCCTGCTGCTACTATGATTGAGATCCTCACATCTGCCTCGAGAACTGGACAATGACATACTGTTTGCGAGTTGGCTGTGAAAATAGCTTGAAATCTCGTCATCCACCTCATCTTCCAGGTCACCATCGTGGGCGCCGTCATCAGTTCCAACTGCCACAGTTGTGGTGCGGACAAGGCTGTTGGTTGAAGGTGGACGATTCGAAAGAGAACGACTTGGACCTGGAACAGAATTGGTTCGTCGTTCAGCAAGATTTATTCTAGCCGTGATTGTAGAACCGACGTCATTACTGTCCTCCAGCTCATTCCAAATGTCGTAGTTCAATGGGTTATTCATTATGGAGGTTTCCTCATCCCAACTCTGATAATAAGCCAAGGACTGAGCTGCTGCTGGGTCGTTTTGGGTAGCATTATTTGTGAATGAATTTTCGTTTTCCGCACCTATTTCTAGGTTTCCTGCACTTTCACCCACATTAGTACCCTCCTCTCCATTGTTGTTTTCTCTCTGGATCGACTGGAGATTCGCAGAAGCTTCAGCTTGTGCTTGCTGCAAACGCAAACGTAAGCCCCCAAATGCCTCCTCCAACGTAGCTTGCAAAGATGCAGAGCGTTGTGCCAAAGTGGCTGCATCTACTGTTACCGGAAGTTGATCTTCTTGTGAGGTATTTTCCATAACCGTAGATGTTTCCCTCCAGAACCTTCGAACAAAGCAGGCACTTTCATCGTCCGGATCCCCATATTGTAGTTTATCAAAAATTTTCCTTGCGGCCTATAACAAGTTAACAAGTTTATATAATATGTATCTCATTTAAAAAACATTAGAGCAACTTTATGATAATTTAGTAGCATTTACAGCAGCCTTTTCATCACAATTCATCAGCCCTACTTCAACATAAGGCTTTCCAGGTTTGGCTGGAGGGGCATTATCAAATTTTGCAATAGGTGTGTAGGAATACCCGTCAAAGGTTAGAGTATTAGGGTTTTTATCTGCATCAGTAGCCCCTCTGCCCTTTGAGCTAAAATCAGTTCTTATCTTCTCCCGGGTTGGGAAAGTTAGCCTCTCCCTAATTATAACTGGTTCTGGTCGTTCTTCAGTAGTCGGTAAAGTATTGCTTTCGTCAGCGTTATTATTATTTTCATCAAAATTAGATGGGAACTCATCACCATTTGGATTTGATGGAGGTGGTTCATCATCAAAACCTGAATTTTCGATTGCATCATTGGAATTTTGTGTTCCGTTTTCCAAGAATTGAATTGTCTCCTCTCTAATGCGAACCAGTTCAGCTAAATCATGCTCCAAACCACGGAAAATTGAGTTGTGTATTCTTCGTACACGCTCTGCATCAGAATCTGCCATGCTGGCTTGGCTAGAGTTGTCAATGTCATCTTCCCCAGGTACAGTATTAACTACTGAAGGAGTATCCCTGCGTAATTAATGTAGAAAATCTTAAGATATGAAGATGAGAACTTCTCGAGTAGATGCTTAACTTAACGCGCGTACCCCATTACAGCTCTAGTTGACATGTTGTCACTCGGAGCTTCTGATAAGCTTGTGGATGCACTTGCAGTATGATGAAGATGCAGACCTCGCTCATCTTCAGGTAATGATGATAAGATTGAAGAAGCAGGGACAACATCGTTGGTATTCAGTTGAGTCAAATTTTCAAACGGGGTTTGTAAAAACCCATAAGTGTTATTTCCAGATTCATGCACTCTATTTCGCCCTGTTTGATCGATTTGCAAAATTATACTTCCCCCTATCACCCTTTCTGATGGATTAATTTCTAGTGCTAAGCCACTGGCTTCATCTTCTTCCATCTCTTCAAGATGAAGGGAGTCTGTGTCAACTGATTCACAGTCATTTTCAAGATCATCAATCTCCGATGACCTCGTATCGCTATCGCTTTCTTCCAGTAGGTGAGACATGACAATCTGTGTTTAAGTGACTCACTCCATATTCTTTAGTACGAGCATACGTAAAATATGATTCACTTGTAGATTGAAATTTTATACCAAGAAACTTCCTATACAATGAAGACTAGTCGTAATATTTTCGTTATCAGAGTTTCTACCAACTACCAATAATTATTTTAGAAAACATTTTATTGCATTGTAACTTTCACGAAAGGGCATATGGCTTATGGCTGGCCAGAATTGTTGTAATAATTTTATTCCATATTATATCAATATATCACAGATTCCAAATATCATGCACGGTGGAAAGCATTCCATGTAGTTTAGAGTAGTAACTTAGATGCTTCTCTTAATACGGAAATACAATACAAATGACATGACTAGATTTACGACGAAACGATTAAAGGCGTCACTTTAATTTCATTTATGTTGATTAAGGAGTTCTTCAGTTTTTTGTAAAAAGTCGGCCTTATATTTATCTCGCAGTTTCTCAGCTTCGTCCAACAATTTTCGAAATACTTCCTATAAAAACGTAAAAATTTAATATATGAACAATATGAAGTAATGTTGCAAAACCTTACATATCATAAAATCACAAATCATAGATGTAAGATGCAATACCTCGCAATTTTGCTTGTCAAGAATGGCAATGATGGAAACGGGAGTCTTGATCTTAATTTGTTTTCCCAAAATATATTTACTCCCAGAGAATATGTAAGGCACCTTTTTTTCCTTCGCCAAAGTCAGTATTTTACGCACTCTTTCGTCCAAGCCACCTAGTAAAAATTGAAAAACGTAGTTTACTCATAAAATACTTATTCAGCAGAACAAACGAAATTTGCACAATTTTAATTTACCTGGTTCTGCGTTTTTCTCAATATCTGGAGCGATAATGAGCAACTGGACTTTGTTCAGATTCAGATATGACATGGCCTCTTTAACTCCAGAAACTAGTCTTCTCTTCGTTTTAAATTTGATTGGATCTGTATGGTAAAGTCTATCCTGGAATCTATAAAGCTCCGACAACAATTGCATAACAACTCCGTGCAGTTCTTTGGTTGTATACATATCGCAGTAATCTCTGAATTTGCGGGAGTGCATCATCCCTTTAACAGCAACTTCAGTTTCGGAATCAACAGATTGTTCACTATTTTTTACTAACATAATTTCATCCAAGAGCTGCAGAAACTTTTTGTCTGCGTCCCCACAGACTGTGAGATTTTGAGAATTGTCACAAGATTTTATGGGATCTGAAGCTCCTTTTTCATTTGAAATTGGAAGAATGGCATGAATAATGCTTTCAGCATTAATATCTGGAGAGGAGCCAGTTTCTTTAACAGACGCGTTGTTATTTCTTGTATTTTCATCACCCTTTTCATTTTCATTCCCGTCGAGTATTTCATGACGTTCATCAAATTTCAATGGAACTACCTCCGCCTCTTTCTGCTCATCTTTCAAAATGCTGTCTTCAGTCAATGTTTCGTCAATTTGTTTGTTTGCTTCCTCGGTGAAAAGTTTTCTAAGAGCCCGTGATTTTAAAATAGTCAACTTCAATTTAGATGGCTTCTTCTTTTTCAGTCTAATTTTCCCACGATGTATCATTCCAGGCCCAGAAGAATCCAGAGGATTTCCTGCAGTCACTTTATGATTTTCTTTTGAAACTCCAGATTTGGTTGAGTTAGCGAACAGCGTGGCTGTCTTTTTCTCGTCAACGTCGTCCTTTTTGACAGAAAATGCTAAGGTGCTAATATCCAGTATCATTGGTCGTTGCGACTTTTTCTTGTTTGATGACGACGGAATTTGAGCAACGGGTTTTGTGCATGGAGCTTCTGTCGTTTTATTAATTTCTACAACCGGTTTACTATCACAATCATTCACTTGAGGCAGTTTTAATTCTTCTCCAACGGCACCACGGTCTTTGGCTGCTATTCTGTCTTGGGATAAGGATGGAAAATGAAAATCTAATTTGTGTAAAGCTTGACCTTGTCCTTGGGCTTGCCACGCTCCTGCTGAAGAAGAAACTGGAGGATCTTCAAGAGATGGCAAACTACACTCGGGCTTGTTAACCGCCGGTTTGGATGAGGAAGCACCGGGATTATGATTCTGGAACTGGCGTATGAAATCTGCAGATACAAACTGAATGTGGGAGTCCTTATTTTTGTACAGAGCTTGAAAGTACTTATCCTCTCGCTTTTTCCGTCTCTCAATCGCACCGACTTTCTTCTTCTTTCGTTTGGCAGGTGCTGTACTAGCTGCACCAGAAACTTCAGCTTCACTTCGTTGTTCCGTTGTTATTGGCACGCGTGGTTGTTGTCCTTGATAAGGTTCCAGCACCTTTTCTGGAACTTTTGCAACGGCCTTTGCACAGTTAGCGCCATCATTTGGACTTTCACTTTTAGCTGTCTTGACTGCAGGGGTCCCCTGTTTTTTTGATGTAAATGTGCCGGAAGTGCCTGGGGTTCTAGGAGCTGAATCTGTAATAAATGACCAACAATTTCTGATTTGCTATTCAAACTCAAAGGATGCTACATTTTTTTAAAAAAACCTTTCTTACACTTCACGTTTGAATCATTCCCAACAGTTTTTGCCTTCGCAGGACCACCAACCGCTGTAGTTTTTGAAATGACATAAGCATCTCGTCGATTCGCAAAACAGCTATTTGCAGAATGTTTTTTCTCCAGTCCAACAACATTCTCTCTTGCACTTCGCTGTCCAGGATTCGTGTCGGTTTTAAACACCTGCTTAGCATTATGCTCTTCATCTTTACTGGCAGAATTGGAGGTCGACCCTTTCTTCGATTTCACCACTGTCCATTGTTTCTCCGACATGTTTCTTGTTTGAGGTATATCCACTGAAAATCACATCTCTTGATAACCAATTATCTTTCACGTGACTGTTTTAACTGAAATGTAAATGCGTTTTCACAAGGCGCTTGTTAACAACAACGCATTTTTTGGCAACTTGGCATTGGTTGTTTGTATACAACAGCTGAGGAATGCATGTGGGGTGGGCTATTGGGAAAGAGTTGGGCAATACTTTACACATACTTGTTTGTGTTGATTCTTCTTGGCTGAAGTGAGAAGGCGAAGCAGGAAGAACGAACCTGTAGGATAACACGTCATTATAATTAATCATTCGTCAGCAGTGTGGTATACTACGCACGTTAAACCAATTTCTTGAGATTTATTCAATTTCCTGAGATTTGAAAACTAAAATTGTGATTAGCGTCTCCAGAAGAAAAGCAGGTGAAGGTGAGGTAATAGCTTAATTAACATTTGATTTTATATTGTGCAATTAGAAAGTAAAGTTCTAATTTTAGCCTTCTTCTTATCAGCACCCCCTGGGATTGGGGCTCGAAGCAGGTCAATCAGCAATCAGTGGTCAATTATCATTTGGTCAAAATGCCTTACGTTGGATCAGGTATAATTCTGAATATTAAATGTTTTAATTATGGTTAAAGTTAGTTGCTTCTGAAATATTGTATATCTGGTCAACCCTCATATTATGTAAATTGGTGGTTTCAATTTGTATTTCACCTGCGGGGTCGTTTTGAGCAAGTTTTTCAACATCTGTAGTGAAATTCGATGTTAATTTTTTGTATTCTGGGCTGTGTATTTCAGATGGGACAATGCAGCAGTCCAAACCATTTGGACTGACTATGATCATGGATGCATTATGGGGAACAGTAGCGTTTGTTAACCTGTTGTAAATGGAATATTATCCTGATGAGTAGATTTTTTTAAAAATTCATTAAATGATTGATTGATAAGCTAACTGCGATTTGGTTTTCCAGCTTCCGTTCATTATTTCACCTTGATGATGGCGGTCCACGACAAGGAACTGGAGGTCAGGCACCTAGAATGCCCGGTGGAAGGTAAATAGATTGAAACTTTAGTCATAAACAGTTAATGTAGCAGTTAGTAAGAATAAGTCACTAATTTTAAAACTGTGCTTATTTCAGGAGAATGGGGGGTGTTGGCAGAATGGGAGGAGTCGCCCCGCCGCCTTGTGTCGGGGGAGGGTGAGGCTAGTTCCCCCCGTGCTGGAGTACTACTCTGAACGACGGGAAATCTTTTATCACCTTCGAAATCCTAGTAATATAAAAGTGTAAATGAGTTGACCATCAAATAGCTAGGCTTGGATCGCTTGGCATTGCTGTCATTACGCAGTTTATGAAATTTTTCTACTAAACTTCACTTGAGAAGCGTAGAGAGATGGATGTATGTATGTGCTAAGCTGATCCAATTCATCACACGTCAATTCGAAATATGAACGTTTTAAACCCCCTGTTTTTGTAATTATTGAAAAGTATACAAGTATTTAAACTATAAGTTTTCCACGCTGCCTGTAATTTCAAAGTATGCATGTCATTGAATTTGTACGAATGTAAAAGGAAGTGGAGCAGTCAGCGCTCGATTAAATCGCATAACAATTTTTTGAAGTCTATATTCAGACAACCACGAATTTTTATTATAATATTATAATTTAATAACTTCAAATTCTAACCCACATGGAAGGTAATAGTTCATTCTAAGATTTATAAGGAACCAGGGATATTCGAGCTTTCGGAAAACCACCATGTTCCATTTACATAAATTCATTATTCATTTCAACAAAATTACTTAAATATCTAGTGGCAAAATCGCAACAGGGGAAGAAGTTGCTGGAGGTTCCATGTAGATATACCATTGTCGGTTTGTCACATTGAATATACCTGCAAAAAATATATAATTTACATTTATATAATATTTAAATTTTAGACGGACAATAACAAAGGACTGATTTAACAATTTACCGACTGCAACTGTTTTGACATAGTCCTGTTTCTTTCCACTACGGAAAACAGGGTATTCATTGTCACTCTGATCGCTCAGGATCTCTTTTACTTTGTCTATGTTTGTGGGTGTTAAATGTCTCCCTATAGCTTTATGTCGGTGAACACTGCTTTCCATTCCGACACCAGAGAGTTCTTCAATTTTCAAGCGTAAGTACCTAGTAATTACAAACCGAGATTTTAAATCGCTGGTAATATTTATGAAACAGACAAATGACAGAAATCTTACTTGTTACAGTGAGCATGGTGCTCTCCGTGTGTGAGCGTTAGCACGCTAAGTTCTGATTCGTCTGCAAGAGTTTTACTGGGCCCAACTTCGACATTGTGAAGAACTGGCGTCCCCTCTTGTTTAGTAAAGTGTAGATTGACACTAAACCCATCTGAAGTTCCGTTGCCGGCATCGCGCAGTATATCAATAACTTGGTGAAAGTTTGAAGCTCGTAAAATTGCCCTTGCTAGGAAATTCCGTGCTACATACCAACAAATTTTGTCAGAATTTTGGAAGTTTACGAAACATTTATTTTATGATTGTACACGTACGGGTACGGTTAGGAAGAGTCACTTTTGGAAATATCGTGTTAACTGTATAAATCAATCCATGATGATTATATCCCATTGTATAGCCAGGCAGGTATCCTGCATATGTCAGGGTCGTAAATTTTTCCAAAGTAACCCCTTCGTTGTTCACAATGTGGGCAGATACTAGGAACACGTTGTTGAGAAACTCAGGGCAAGCGTCTTCCGTATGTCCTATAATGACCTGTAGAAATGCAGTAATTATTGATTATACTCAATGTTTTATTTTGCATCAAATTGTCTAATTACCATATTTAACAATACTCACCTCGTCACTATTACACATCACTGTGGTACAACCGGTTTGGCTGGTCTGCTTCCCATACTCATCCTCGAGCTCTGGAGGGGCAATCAACGAGTCGATATGCAGAAGAAACAGCTAAATCAGAAACAGTATTATTACATTTTCACAGTTAAAATGCCATCATCTTGATCTTGAGTCTAAGATGTAAGGGAAGAATGTTTGTTATGTCCATTTCCATCTAACCTTGTAAAATGGGACCTCTGCTCCTTCCGCCATGCCTTTTAGCTCCTCCACATACGCAGGAAATTTCTGCGAACACAGTGCTAGAGAAGTATCGTAAATTTGCTTCCCCTCTGGAGTAAGAAACTTTTCGATGACCACCTCATTATAGAATTTCCACTTTGTAAGAACGCTGTGAATTAAGCTTTTACATTGACGACCCTTTCCATATCAAGACAAAATATATATGATTAAACATCAAGAACTCGTTAGTATAAGCCATTGGTAACTTTTAAATGATAGAATGTTTCTTACAATTGTGTATCCTATGACATAATGGGTCCCACACACATAAATAACTGGAATCTGATTCAGTCGAGTTTCTTCTGTAACTTTCTGCATCTTTGGTAAGAGTTTCTGAACACCGAAAACGGTGCAAATGGGAGTTATAATTTTAAGAATTTTGCTTAAATTACACCCGGAGTATCCAGGAGTAATGTGTTCAGCGTTTTTCAGAAATGCTGCACTACAACCGTGTTATTTCTGAGCAATATTTTTATAAATAGGAAATTGCGACCGTTACTGATTTATGATGAGTGGTGTGAATCGAATGGTTTGCTGCTTTCGTGTGGAAAATCTCTAGCGACAGAGTTTCTACGCTTTACATTTGGTAAAAATGGGACAATCCAATTAGCAGATGTACGACGTGAACTGGCAAACCTAACAAGTGCTAGTGTTCCGTCAAACCAGGATAACGTGATACGCTTTACTGCGTGACATTTTATATTAGGGTATATTAATTGGTAAAATAGGTGTCTAATGATGACATTTTATATATTTAATGATACTAAGTACGGAGGATAATGACGTAACGCACAAATTACATTTTATTAAAACATACTTTGCGTAACCTAACATACATTTGCATTCATGCAGTTCCAGTAAGCATAAAAATGGATGCAGTTCATAATAATACCATTTAACGGACAAGCTTTGTATTTGCACAAGTTTATAGCTATAAAAGTTAGAATACTTTCTTCAAACGTACAAACTTGGTAGGGTACTCTACTATAATTAGGTCTATTTGTAGGCATAATATGTTATGTATAAACTGATAAAAGCTTTTCGATGATGGTACAAGACAAGAGGATTGAAATACAAAATGACTCTAACAATTCACTAACGATGACGTATATCACACGTTAATACAATAATTTTGACTATGAAACTCATTGTCGCATAAAGACCCAGAAGACTAAAGTAAACAAACAAACGGTAAATACCAACAATTAAGGCTTTTAAAATGTAAAGACGTCTACAGAGGAATCTAATGAGGCTACAATAAATATGGCCCTAAATGATATTTCGCTAATAAAATTTCTTTTAAAAATTAGCGAGCTACGTTCATATATATTCATTCCTGGCAAACTAAATCTTTATTGACATTTAGTAGGATTATTGCGGGTTGCCGCTGGATCCCTCAAATCGGACCTTTCAAAAAATCGATTGAACTTGGTAGAACGTCCGAAATCACAGTCCATGACATTTGTAGTTACTTACAAAACTCGAATCTCCGGAAAATATTGAACTGCGCGAGACCTCATTTATATAATTACGAAAAGACGGTGATATTTTAAAGAAAGAAACCATTCAAATGATAAGTAGATATAGTGTGGTATATGCCCTAAAATATACCACATATGCTAATAAAATACAGACATGTTAGGTTTGGGGACTTTCGTCAACGTCCATAGCTTGTCGGAGACGATCTTGTTCTTGCTGACGTTTCGCAGCGATGCGTGCGCTTCGTCGGGGTGCCTTTGATCCAGAAAGATCATCATTATCTGACTCTTCTTCCATTCCATCAGAATCTAATGAATGGTTTCCTTCCACAGTCCATAGCCCAATTGAGTTGTCCCACTATTTAAAAATTAAACATAAAAATTAAATATTATATTTTGAACAGGAAACAGAATGCGTAAAAAATATGAGGAAACTAATTATAAGCCATACCGAAGAACTGACGATTTCAGGGCGATAAGGGTGCCACGAGACGTCCCTCACACATTCTCGGTGTCCTTTCAGAGTTTTGACAATTTTCCCTGTAAGAACATCATAGATAACTACCCTGCCAGCTGCACATCCTGTGTAAATATACTGCTGCCCGGTAGAATACGAGGGTGAAAAGTGACAGCGAATCAACGTATTAAGAACGCTGTGACCTCGATATGTCATCACAGAAACGTCTCCCTCCGCTTGCTTCCTTGGCACACACAATCTCTTAGGGACCTAAGATGTGACATCATCATGAAAACAATGTAAACACTTATATTTGTTTTGTCACTTTATTAGTCATTTGAACAAAATCTGATATTATTATTACCCTTTGCCAACGGTAATCCCAATTCTGCTCTGCTACCACCCGTTTCGTTTTCGATATTGCATCATCTGATGCGAACCTTCTCATATCCCATAGTTTGATAGACTGATCTTTGGAGTTGGTTAGAAGATAGCGGCCATCACCTTTGGCATCTATGTATGTGATGCCATCAATGTGTCCAGCCAAAATGCCAACGGGTTGTGGGTCTGACTCTCGTAATGTTCTCCTATCCCATACCTGTCAGCAATGAACTAAACTTGTAGACCACGTTTTCATTTATAGATGTTGGAACAGTTGGAAGCTAGATTATTTTATGTACCTTGCAAAGTCCGTCGTCAGCAGCACTAAACAAAATGTTACTTGTTTCATCTGCAAACGCCACGCTGTTGACATCATCTTCATGTGCTTCAATCTTAATTATAAAAACATTCAAATAGTCATATATCCAAACCCAAATGCTTAATTAAACCAGAAATTACTGCACTTACTTTAAGAACACGTTGATTACTTTCCCTATTATATACATAGAGAAATCCGTCATTAGCACCACCGAGGATATCATTACCATCTTCAGAAAACGCCAGTGAAAATATGCAAAATCTTCTGTTGTCGGGGCATAAACACAGCGAGTCATGTCTTTCAACATCTCCATATATATTGCATATGTGAACTAAAAAATAATAATCATCCAATTTGTTTACGGTATTTATTCGTTAGCCACCCGGTTTAAGCTGATTATTTTTTAGACGTGAGAACTTACTACATTCGGACCAACTAGAGTAAACTACATATCGCCCATCAGGACTAAAAGCTGTATCCAAAATACTCCAGCCAACATCACGAGCAATTATTTTTTTGAACTTCTTAAAATTGCCGTTGGAGGTATCATATATTCTAATAGCTCGATCTATATAACAAAATTATAAATACAATTAACTCAATATCATATCAGACTATATATAATTCAAATTACCTTGTGCAGCACTAAGGAAGATGTCGCCATTTTTTGAGTAAGTTCCACAAAATGCTTTAAAGCCATAATTAGCAATTCGGCGGATTGTATTGGGAAGAAAACGTGCTGTAACATGATTTCTATGAGGTTTATCAAATCCCCCTTTCATGCCGTTACCAGTCCTTCCAATCTACACAGGGAATCGCATTCATTAGAATCGGTAAACGGTAACAACTATAAATATAACATATAACTTATTACCTCTCGTTGAGCTAAAAGACTTGGTAAACTACTTCCAGCGCTTGCGTCTATTGCTTTAGCTTGTTTCAAAATCAAGCTAATGTCATTATTCTAAAAAAAAATATGAAAATGTTTAGTAAAAACCTATTCTTATTTCCAATTTAGCATTTATATATGAATGTTAATTCTTATAGTTTGGTCACCTTTACCTCTATAATGGATGTATCTACCTCATAATCTGACCTGGGGACGGGGGGACGAGATGGATTACAGGAATAGGTTTCGTCGCTGGAGTCATCTTCTGAGCTCATAATATGAATCTGACCACTGTTGAGAGTAAAATCGTCTCTTCTCAACCTTAACCTCAATAAATATCATATTCATAAATATAAAATAAAGGAAGAGAGAAATAGAATGAGTGTTTCGTATGAATTCATTACAACGAAAAGTGATAGAATACAACTTGAATCTCAACCATTCAACTCTTTCACTAACCTCCGGATCAGCATCTGGAACACCGAGATGAGATCGTTTTGTGCTACATGGTGCTCGATTGCATCGTCATCGGAAACGTCGGAAGAGTCCGCAGAGGGTAAAATTTCAGCTCGATTTAATTCTTCAGACATGGTTCTAAATAAGGGATTTGGAGGAGTGACAGGGACGTGGATAAGTCTATTAATTCCCTCCGGTGGATCTTCGACTCCAGGACTTGCTACACCCACACCACTAACTGCACTAGTACTACTACTATCAGCTCCCTGGTGGCCTGGCTCTGTCCCTGGCTGATTGGAGCTATTATTAGAGCCCATAGGCCCCTATTTAAGTTTTATTAGGATTCTAAAAACGGCTTAGTAGATCTACAGCTCAGATGAACGACGAATGTTGGAAATTGTTTTCCTAGTGGTCCTGGGTTTGGATTTCAACTGCAAGTTGTAGTTAGCGAAATGTCTAAACCTGCTTATTTCACATTTTGTCACACCAATAACATGAATGGAACAATGTCTTGAAGTTTAAACTTTCAAACTTCACCCCTGGCTTCATTAAAGTTACCTTGTCCTCTCTTCTGGTTTCGTTTAAAGCTATTTCACTAGATCGAAGCCACCACTACATATGAAAGTTGTAAACTCAGCTCCATTAACACACACACATGTCTCCAGGTCTTCGTTCCTCATGCACAGTCAACAGGACAGTAGTCTACGTCCCTTATTTCCAGACATCTACAACAATTAGAAAATCCATATTGTTAGTTGTTAATCAAATAGGAACTACTAATATATTTTAAAATCAATCACCCCTTCCGAAACCAAATCTTACGTACCGTTTTTCTCTACAGCCACCACCACCTCACATACTTTCGTATTTTCCTTAAGCAGATGATGACAATACAACATTAATCCTTTTGACCTTGAATCCAACAATGAAACCGATATAAATAGCACACTCAACACTCCACACAAATCTTTATGAAACGACCATAATTAAAATTGCTTTCGTCATTCGCCAGCCTTGTTTTCGCTACAAATTGTAACTCAAATCTATCAACAATCAATAATTTTAGTAATACTACAAAAGTGACAATGGCTAATAAAACAATAGTCTTCTAATAATAATTCTTGAGTATATTATGCTTTTAGTTAAGAGTATTTGCGTATGTACCTTATGTCCTCTACTTCATAAAAGTACTATATACAGCTGACTTGTTTATGTATTCACCCTAATTTATATCATATAAAGGGTAGATACATAAATACAGAATGTATATAAGCTATTACCACACACCACGATAAAGTATGCCTCAAGCTCAAGAAGGAGATATCTGAACAGAACGTAAACATTTCCCAAGCTCACCTGCTTGTGCTAGTCATCTCGTAGCCGAGCTAGCCAATCAAATGGATGTCTTTGTGGAGAAATGACGCATCAAGTTGGAATGGGAAGAAGATGATATGGAATACTGACATTTTTATGGAATCCGTTGCATCAAAGTCTTTTTGGGTACGTATGGCAATTAGCAAAATGGCTAGTGACATGACATGAGTTGTCAATCATGATGGTTGGCTGTTTTGATTGGTCGAGGAATTGATTGAGAGCATTATTCAGAGCATGCAAAGTTTGACCTT
>JAQGAP010001480.1:0-19720 GCA_034697805.1 Orchesella bifasciata
CGAGGACGAGAGGGTGTACAGAATCCGAGTTAATGCAATCCTCGCACCCAAAGTTTGTCTTCATCGGAGTAGTTAAGGAAATAAGGTTCGTAGGAATTTGTATATGGGCACAACTTATAAGCTGAATTTCCGGTCTACCTTCTTTTAAGTCTGTGGGTTATATCATCTGTGAACACAGAATGAACAAATAGATGGATACAGCGAGATGCAGAGGACGATAAGGGGACAGGGCAGAGATAGCAGATCCTATCATTTATTTAGCGTCTGCACTAGTTTTTCGTATGTACGCCAATAGGGCCCTCTGGGAAATGTGAATGTAGGGAGAATGAGACGAACATGCTGTGAGAGAGGAAATGATGAGTCTTGTTTCTGCAAAACGCTGCTGGATCTTGGTGTTGTGTTATACTATAACAGGCGAAAGCAACGTAACGATAGAAAGATATGCGTACCAAGTTAATATGGGCCACAAGCCAAAATATTTTTTCTTGTCCACTCCTTTTTTATTGAACAGGATAGAGTGCACATGATATTACAACATCAAACATCACTCCACGACATTTCTTGACTCCACACTTGTGACTTCCGACTTTGGTGGTCTGGTCTGTGTCGCGAGCTCGTTTGGACTTGAAATCCCATATTTTTTTGGAAACTGCCAAAGAGAAACTGTTTCGTGTGTATTGTAAACAAAGCTCTTTTGTAAAAAAAAGGATGTGTACTTTTCTTACGTGATTATTGAGCAGTTTTTCCTTCAGAAGGAGAAAGAAAGGGGAGAAAAATCAGATTTTGATCCTGATCCAAAACCAAAACCCTTTCCAACAGACACAGAAAGATAGGAGCAAGATAAAGATGTTGCAATGATGATGAAATGTCTTGTCTCCAAAGTGCTCTTGCACACAATGTTTCCTTCTCTGAGGACAAAAGGAAGACGGAAGAAAGTGATCAAGTCACGTTTTTTGACATGTCTGCCGCAGTCCACATCCACACAAGGCAAGGCTTCCATACAAAACATGATGTGACTTGTCTTGTTAAAGGGTAGGCAAACTTGTGGATCAATTGACGTCTTGACATTTATTCTGGTTCACTAGAAATAATAAAATGGCTGGAGGGTCATTGTCATAAGACAAGCGGTTTGTTTTTTTATTGCTAATATCATATTTCATCATGAGTGAGAGCTTTGAATAGCCAACCAACCAGGAGAAGGCATTTAGGCGTTCTGATTGAGTTTCAAATATCCTTTAGGAAATAATAAAAAATATGATCAGGGCGTGTGTGTGTAGTATGCACTCATATCAAAGGTAGCTCTTGTCAGCACCTGGTTGGCTTTATGCAAAACCATTTATCTAAAACGATACATCCACTTGTAATTTCGGCGTTGACCAAAGGTGTGTTATTTTCTGTAGTTTAAAATTCTAGTCAATGAAATAAGACCAAGACCAAACAAATCACCATACACAAGAATAGTAATATAATGCCATTAACATAAACTTAATTACCTGATCAATCCTCAAAAATTATTGGCAACTTATATAATAGCATAGCAGTTATGACATAATGTTATATAGATGACTAATGTCATCCATCCCATCGTCATGCCCTTGAGAAAAAAGGCTGACTCTTCATTTCGTACTCATCGACACAGGTGCAAAACACAACGTACACACACACACGATACCTGTTAACCTTACAAGGTTACGTTTATACTCATCTCTTCCAGCTTTAAACGACGACACAATGGTTTCATTTGTGTGATCATGCTAATTTCTTTATAGATAGCAGATACTCCAAGTTGGGATTGATGCAATTCAATTCAAATGTTGAATGTGTGGTGGATTGTGACGATGCTTTTGTACGGATGCCAGATGCCTTATATATTTTACATAATTGGAGTAATTAGGACAACCTTCATTTCCCCCTTTTTGTCAAGTGAACCAGTGCAAGCCTGTATTCTACTTATATATTTATTTCATGCATGAGATTAGCACGAAAGGTGTGCTTAGCTTCCTCCCTATGATTTTATCACTGTAGAAGCTTAGATACGGCGCAGAGCGGAGATACTACTATATAATATCACTGCTTGGCTATGCCATCAGCGTTTAGTCTCAAAGTTATAGACAGGTAGGTGCTAATTGTAAATCTTCATGCAAAGAAACTATGCGCCATGCCACAAGACAAAAATAATAATAATAAGAAGGGTGCCACAGCTCTCTAGGTACATAGGCGCGTCTCACATTGTCATAACTTTTGCTATGCAAATCCATCCAAGTGTCAATTCTTCATGTATTTACTGAGGGAAAGTGACACCTCATATTTTTCGCCGAATATTCTCAAACGCAATATTTATATGTGAGATGAATGGAGAACCATGTGAGTGTGTACGCTTGGCTTTAGCAAGGAAACGTGATAAATAATTTTGTGTGTACTGGCTTACGGCAATACAAATATTTTCCTTTGGGAAATTGTTTGTTTAGCTACCAAATCTCTGATTTTGCTGGGCTAGCCCTGACACGTCTAGAACACACGTTGGGAGTGCGACAATGAAACGCATCTGCTGCGAAATATGTAGAGGTTCATGGTGTACTCGATCGATTACTCAATAAATATTGAAATCGACATCATTCCGAAGAAATATGTCATGGATCGTTGTTTGTCCCACCAAATAAAATTTTTATTTTTAAATATTAAGTCTATATCTGCCCCACTCATTCATATGCAAAGTTGTTATTAAAAATTAATTAAAAACTCTCCCCCATCTTTTAACTTTCCTATTAGGTTTCATAATTTAATAAATTCAATTCAATTGAATTTCTAATTAACTAATTCCACCTCAAAGTATTCTCTCGATAAATCATTGCCTGTGTATTATGAAACCAAACAAACGAAAGGCAGACTGTCAATAAGCATAATTAATGATTGAATAATTTTTCATGTGAAAAACTTGCTTTTTTGCACAAAAGAATCCAGTGTTCCTTGCACATTTCTTGTACAAGGCAGAAGGACAAAGAACTCAAAAAGTCAATTGAATTGAAGTGCATTATATAATTGCATATTATGCATCTGTATTTGATTAAAAATTTTGACAAATGAATTGGATGGACTCTTACTTTTTATTACAATCACATAGCTTGTCACTTTTTTGGGAGCTGAAGATAAAACAACAGGTTAGACATCCACTTGCCTTGATGCACACCATAACATGACAATGCATATGTATATGCACATGGCAAGCATGGCACGATGTTAGATAGATCATCCGAAATCGAGTACGCAGCCAATTTGGCGCAGTGTTGGCAAACTGCAAAAGAACAAATATGTCCTGTTGTTATTTGGTTACACTCACAGTTCAATCTAATGATTGCAATCCAATGTGATGATGATGACGGATGAGCCCAGGGTCACAGAAGGAGCAATTGTTCAATTGAAACATTTACAAATAATTCAGACATACATACGCACAATCATACTCTCGCTATCTATAGCCGCAACTAGCTCCACTGTACGTACAGCATGAGTAGGCATAAAGTACAAGTTTGTCTCTTAGTTTTATGCATTTATTGGTCTTGGTCCATCATCATCATCATTATTTATGATTGTCATTCATCGACCGTCTCCTTTCTTCGCCTATCTCTCTATTCATCACATTGTGATTGTGGCCAAGCACAGGTGGATACAAAAATATCATGCTTAAATGACCATATACCATACCTACTCTTATGCACATCCCTAACAAAAGCGAACTCTTCTTTTCATTTTAAGCAGTTCCAAATAAGCTCCTCTGAATTACACTATATTTGAAAAGAAAAAAATTGTCATATCACATTCTTTGTTAGATTTACTGTAACAATATATGCCACAGTTAAAAAGTAGGTATGTCGACAATTTAGTTTGGTTCCCATAAACCATGTAATTTTCCATTGTGCACCAGACAAAAGCCCCATCTGATTGTGAGTATTATTAAATTACTTTAAAAATTACTGAGAACCTCTACTTATCAACAAAATAATTCAAGTAAACCTTCATGTAAACTAGCCATGAAGTAATAATATTTGTCTGCCCACTATACTATTCAACTCCAACTCAAACATGTGGGATGATCGTGTAACGAGCTATAATGCGCTCACGTGAAGTATTTAGTATGGTAAATTGACTGCAAATCCTTAGCAAATCAGCTTCTTTTTATCGTTTAATTTGCCAAAAAATTGAATGAATGCACGCTTGACTTGACTCTGGTCTCGTATTGTATGGTATGTGGGCATTCGATGTAGAGATGAAAATGATAATGGGCTCCTTGGTCTCCACACCAAAAAAGTATCATCATGATATGATTCAATCATGATGCACTTTATCAGCAACCTTTAATACTCATCATTCATCAAACAATGGGGCTTTGAGAGAGCGGCACAAAAAATTGTGACGACTATGGATGTTGGTATGTAGCTCCTCGACCTAAACATATTGTTGACCAAGGGAGTGCTCAATACGCTATACTGCAATTAGAGTAAATAATATTATCATTATCATGTTGTGCGAACATCAAATCCCTAGTTTAGCATGGATATCAGCCTAATCACAATTACACTAAAATCTCGTCGTACTAAAACATTGTACCCACTTCTCGTTATCAATTGATAGAGATTAGCCCAAAAGTAGGAAGAGGATAAACGACGTGATTTACGCTACATGGCAATGACACTCAAACGATGAAAAATCAATCTGGGAGGTTCTGCTTTGATTTTACGAAGGAAGTATGGATAAATATTTTGAGTATCAATGGCACGATCATGGCAATCGTTTAACCGTGCTATAACCATCATCATCCGCATCCACCCTCTTTTTACCTTAACACAGGTTCCGTAGCATGTCCATAATCTCTAACAAGGCCTTAATTTGATAGAGGCTACCTCTGGTAGGTACGTACTTTGAGTCCCTTAACATCTATTTTGTAGTAGCTCATAACCGGAAGTAGAAGCTGAGCTGAGTCAGTATCAAATCAAGGACGTGACAAGTGAAGTGAGCCAGTAGAATACCGTTGTACACTCGAAGATTTTCAAAAAAAGGTGCATAATGTGCAATAAAAAGAAACATTTATCTAGAATAAGGCCACAGTAACGTATATTTGCTGCTTACTATTACAGGTACACATGTAATATAAAAGTACTAGCGAAAAAAAGTGGGTCTAGAATAATCTTTGAAGGTTTCCTCAACTCATAGCACTCTCAATACCGTGTAACTCAAGTTTAGAGGAAGAGCTCAATGTTGGTCATGGGAATTGGCCTTTAAGCTCTCCTCATCACTCCAACATCAGCTTTAAGGAAGAGTGGAAATGTGGATGGGCAGAGGAGAAAAACACGTAAATTACTCCAACTCTTCAAACAACTAACTGAAGCAGGAAACGTGTGTAGGTATTACGTGAATGCAGTTTTTGGTGTCAATATCAAAAGATCATTTTTAACAGGAAAGAATAAGACGAGCTGCCAAGCCAAGTAGTCTATTACAGTACTAGTCTAGATTGTTGGATGTGTGGATGCATATAATCGCAGTCACAAGTCAAAACTACTTAACAATCAACAATGTTATGTTGTTACACATTTTGTCACGCTCATAATATGATAACTGAGGATGATAACGAGAGAGAAAAGTTTTTTTCATCGATCAACAAGCAACAATAAAAATGAATCGAATGTGCATCATCATCATCCACTTCCTCCCACTCCACTTTATGCCAAGTGCCAGCAGCGCGTGCTTTAGAAGAAGAAGTTTTTATTGTATTCTTGAGGGAAAGCATATATTATAATATTATACTCCCTCAATTCACTTATCATTTCATTTATTGAGTGCATCAATCAGGCTCAGAAGTAGTCAGCAAGACTCTAAAAGCAAATAAACCCAGTTGATTGCAACAATGGAAAAAATAGATATGTTTTTCTCTCTCTCGTTCCATTATCCTTTGCGTAAAAAGTCATCATCTCGTTACCCTCATCTCTCATCTTCATAACGTTTAATTAACCATCGATTGTTGATTGTGTAAAAATGATGCGTAATGTAATCAACGTCGTCATTCAAATAATAAAAATGGGTGCTGCTGATGTGCAGTTACCTACTTGTGCGAATTTGGATTTGCTTGTTAAGAAATTATCTCTTGCGAAGGAAAATGATGCTCCAATTCTAATTACAGTCTGAGTCTGATTCAGTTATTGCCTACCATCATAAATTAGTTTGGGTTGTGTTCTGTTGTGAGTTACTTACTTTGGTAGCTTTCGCTACGCTTTTCTGCCTTTTCAATTAGCATTTTGTGCCATTTTCTTAATGAATATGATATTCTTGTGCCCTTATGCATATGAGGAGCAATTTGCCATTTGGTTCATGATGTGTTAGAAAGCAGAACAAGACACGTATGCGCAACAAGACAATTTTTCGACACAAACAATGCTTTACGACCAAACAAAAGGGAATGCTTAAATTTTCACTATTCTTGTAGCATAATATGTAGGTTGAGTGGGAAGCAACAGGAGCTGAGCCGAGTTCAAACAATGATACTATAAAAATGTTGAATGCAAAATGTATATAAAGCATCGAATCGAAATGATTAAAGTCTCGTAATGTATCAGCAAGAAAACGGTAGTGAGTGATGGTTTTGGTGGTGGATGCAACACCATTACCACCCGCCCTTGTCTTGCAACGAGAAATTTCACATTTTCGTGATATTTACGCAATTATTTAACTCATCGAATTGGAACTGTACAACATTGAATACAAATAATATTGTTGTAACTATCTAGGTATTCATTTGCGGTAAAATCGTTTTTATTGCTTGGTTTTGATATAAAAATGATCTTTTGAATTGTTATTAGCATTTTTGAACAGTGCTTAATTACTAGTTTTGCCCATATTCTATTTTAGAATTGGATGAGATGAGAAGTAGGAGTCGTAAGTAATAAATGCAGTCTTCGCTCGGGGTTCTACCCAACTGCTTCATGATACTATTTAGCCACCTAGTACCTGCAATTAGTCTCACAATCAGCGTTTGAAGCCTTTTGGCAGTTTTGGCAATCAAATCCCGTACTTTTTCCACTTGACTCTCTGACTCTGACCTGGAATGGTAGTGAACTGTGAAGCCAGCAGCATGATCATACATACAAAACCATATATGTACATAAAGAGCAAATCGAATCAGCGAGGATTTCAGATTTCAATCCAATCCAGTTATCTCATCTCTCCCTCTGAAATTATGAAACTTTGCAAATAGCATAGGCACAAAAATGGCAAGGTTAGCTAAGGGTTACTAGACTAGCCAGCTTTGTAAGTCATTGGCAGTGAAAATGATGATGAGCTCTCCTCTCGTTTCTTCTTCGCTATTAGTACATTGTTTGATGAGATAATAAAAGGATGGGAGTAGCACATCTTCTATACAAACTCATCCGTGAACAATAAGTAGTAAGTAAAGTAGTATTCGTAAAGTAGACGAAGAAGAAACGGCAGCTCACCAAATCAAACGCGATGTATGTATGCAGTAATCAGACAAGTTCATCCTGATTGATAGGATTTTTATTGAGTCGACTACTTTTTACTAGAAGCCTATAGAATAGTAGAACCCCATAGATTCCTCATTTCTACAATCCCCACATTCTGTTCTTCTTCTTCACTATCGGATGAATACCAAACAACTATTCGTAGCCTATCTTAACATGTTATCTTGTGGGCGATAGAACATGAGTCTGCATGGCTAGCTACCATCACCACACACTTGTATCTTTGGCATACTAATAAAAAAGGTTATCATCATCAGCAGAAAAATGCATTTTATTTGTTGTTCGTCGTTCGTGGCTCGGCAAGCTCAGCCGTTCTCGCTCTGGCATGGCATGGCATCGTTCAAACTTGAATGTTGAACTTGGTGCTTTGAAACACATACATTAGTAACAGTTACATACTCATGCATAATATTGTTTTCTTATATAGCAGAAAAAAAGTGCCGTAAAATGTACAAGGCCAAGCGCACACTCTCCTAATAAACTGCTAGCGTCATTTTGTTCATTTATCTCGATATACATTCGAGGGAAGAAGACGAGTGCAAAATAGTTATAGTTCTTCTCGCGTAATCTAACTGAATTAACAAGAAAATGATGATAGCTCAAAACACCAAAGACTCACAATTAGTGCCTGATTTACCTGCTGACTGAAGAAGAAGAGAAGGAGTAATAAATAACAATGTGAAATTTGCTAGGTTTTTACACAAAAATATATAATAAGCATGCATGTTGCGTTGTGTGCATTGTGCAATGCTCAACCTACCATTTTGTCTTCAAGTTCAGTTTCCCACTGAACTTTGAGAAGGAGTAATAGCCAGAGCTATTTACATTTTATGTACTTAAGCATCCTTGCAAATTATAACAGTAGAGTGTCAGTGGTGGCAACACAGTATTGTTATCACGGTGTCATGCAGAATGTAGCTATTTTCTGTTGCATGTAAAAATTACAAGTTACTCATCTTCCCGTTTTTCTGCTCTCGCACGGACGAGTGCCTTCCCTTCGTCTTCGTGTCATTGTGTCACTCTTCTTGTGCGAAAGTTTTGTTTTTATGTAAAAAAAACAAAGTAAATTGGTTTGGTGTGCTAGGAGGAGTGAGCGGAAGTTAGTACGTTGTTTTTTATTTATTTCTTTGGTCGGTTGGTGGGGGAGGTGTTGTTAGTTTCGAGCCTGTTGTTAAAAACGAAAAGTACATGTCTTTAAAAGGAGTATTGTGTTTATGTGATAGTGCTCTTTTTGTCAGGCTCTTCCTCGCTCTTTGTTTTGCCTAAATTATGTAAGCTTGCATTTCCCTTAAATCATAGCTGAAAACAAAGAGGTGCATCAGTGCAGTGGTTCGTGAGGGTGCAGCAAGAGCTAAGATATATTCTAAAGAAACGTCCAAGGAACAAACACACGGATGAGCATCCCTTTTAACCGAACTTGAGATAGTTGATTTGATGCTTTTTTTGTGTGTCTAGAAATGGTGAGTAAATTACGAGCTTGTTTCTCTTGAGAGTTGAGAAATTGTGATGAATTTGCTAGTTTCCTTCTGCTCCCTTCTCGGATTTCGTGAAGATGAAAAGGATTATTTTCTCTGAGAGAATGTTGATTGTTCAACAAAATGCGACATTTCTCATACATTTATATTCCAATACACAAAAGGTGTGCCGTGCACTTCCGTTCATAAAAGGGAAAAAGTTTTGTAAAATGTTGCGTGGAACGTCTTTCTACACAAAAGTACATTTCATGTCCAATTCTCCCTAATTCCTATGGAGGGGAAAGGAGAACAGAAGCAGGTGGAATTTGAGAAACCAAGAAAAGAAAAACAACATTGATCAGATTTCCCCCTTCTCAACAACACTATTCTCTTTCTTTCTTCATGGCATGTCCTGGTTGGTTTATCTTCAAACAAGTAGCATAAATGATTCTTCCGTTTCTCTTTAAGGTTCATTTTATCTTAAGTAAAAGTTCTCCATTACATCTTCTTTCTCAATTCACCTTCTTATCTTTCAGATAATACATTTGACCTCTCTCTCCCACTCGCTCTTATAACTTGAAAGGAGAACAAAAACGATTCCCAGTCCCTTATATTTTTGTTTTGGCAACTTTATCATCTAGTCTGACGTCAGGATTGTTTTTATTGAGAGAGAAAGAAAATGAGGGGAAAGTGGTGAAAATAATATTTGATTCCCTTCCCCTTTCTTTTCCTCTTTGTCTCAAACAAGTTGCTCAAATTGTTTACTACTTCGTTGGAAGCAATCAATCATTTTCACTCTCATTTCTTTCCTTTTTCGTTCCAACAGTAGGGATCTTCCCTTGTGGAGAAGATTGAAAGGGAGTTAAGTGGAATAGAAGACAAAAGTACGTGGAAAGTGGGGGATGTTTAAGAATTAAAGGATTTTTTGTTTGTTTGATGAGCTCATCATCACACATAATATCCTAGCCATTTACTCCTGTCTTCTGAACACCGACACAAGTCCAGAAAAGGAAATAAAAATGGTTAGCCGGGCATAAATAAGACGAAGCGAACATGATATGGCAGGTTGTTAGGTATTAGGTATGTATAAAGTAAAGAGGATAACTTTTCGTTAAGAAAATCTAAAGTCCTTATAAAGTTTAGCAGCTTCCTTCCCCACTTTACCGTTTATCCCTCTAATTGAGTGAATAGTATACTTTTCTTCACGTTGTAAAACCGCGTGTAGTAGAGTTACAAAGCTTTTGTTTTTGTGGAGAGCTCCATGATTCACTAAATGTTTTTCTTCAGAATTTCGAAACCCGGCGGTGTTGGGAAAGTGTATATTTTTATTGTACACAGTTATATACAGACGCACATCATGATTTATGATATGTTTTTAGTCCCTCGAAGGCAACTTTTAGTTTACACTTGCTCACATCACACTTCTCTTTTTACACCCTGGAAAAACAAGTCATACATTATCACTTTGGTATTTACAACTATACTTTGGAACCGGGCGTGAGAGAGAGAGAGAGAGAAAACAACTTTCTCTTCTCCTCCATTCCACTTGATATCCGCCGTCTGTCCAGATTGTTTTTTCGGTTGGATTCAAAGGAAAATGCCAAAGTCAAACCAAACCAGGTGGCAAACTATAATCTCGGCACATACGTTTGTGGGAGAATGCGGTGGTGGTGAGTTTGGTGGTGGAAGCAGAAGCGCACGGCAGTCACACAATATAACCCCCTTTTCTATGGATTTAGAAACATATATTATATACATTATGTATGTCCGAATAGATACGGCTGTATACTTATGTATGTGTTTAGTTTAAGCATAAATAAAAGATTACTCTTTTCTCCAAACTTGACTTTTCAGGTTGGGAGTGGGACGAGTAAAAACTTTATTTTTCTTTAGCTCCCCCATTCATTCAACCATTCACCGTGAAAAATAAGAAGCAAATAAACTTTTTGACGGTTTCGTATAAACTTTTTGCTCAAGAAGAATGTGTCTTGTCTGTTTGCTTGTGAATTTAGTTTCTGCTGAAAATCAACAAAAAAAATTGGGAGAAGAAGAGAAAAGCTTGCGGAGCGTACTGACACTTTTCTTTATTCCACTTGATTTTCCCCCTTGGCACAAGGGAACACACGTTATGCGGACACAGTTGAAAATCTGTACTCCTTCGTGATTCAGTTTAGGGCTGACTTGTATTAAAAATACATAGAGTATACCTTAATACAATGCTCAAGGGGTTTACAAACCTCTATTCCAATGACTATACATAATTTGTTGCTAATTACTTTTCAGTCAAACTAGTAACTAACATAAGTTTTTGGTTGGTTCTTTTTCGTACATGGAAATGAAGTCATTAAAACAAAATTAGCAGGATTTTTCAAGGTCAGATGAGCAGAGAGCCAGACATTTTAGGTATGAAAAAAACCATGAACATGAAACATTGTGGGTGGATCACCGTAATGATGCATATCTCAGTTCAGACTGAGGTTGATAATGAGATGACAATGCATTAGGAATGTGGAGGATTTCCACTTGAGTGAAAACGCTAACAAAGATTTCACGAGAGTTTAGACTAGGATATACATCAAACTAGATATCAAACACAAGCTTTGTGTGAGCACATTTTTCTTGTTTTCACTTCCTCCAACACATGATTTTTATGTTCCATTCCATTCCACCTTTTCATTCCGCTTTACCAGTGGTTTTATGAGATCCTGTTAGTAACTATATGGAATGTTATATATGATGTTTATAGCCCAAGTCTATGTGCCGGAGTGACTGACGTAAAAAAGTAAATAAAACACTCACAATTTTATATTGTTCTGCCTCTGGTTTCAGTTCGCACTCATCTCTAACCGTAATTGAATTACCGATGATGATCGTAAAAAGGCAGCGGGGGAATTTTTACAAATTAGATCTTGTAAATTTCAAGCTGTTCTTTGTCATTCGGACTCTTAATTGTCTACATTTTTATAAAGTGCGAATTGCACGGTTGCGAAATATTTTGAGTGGGGAAACACTCAAAATTTTTGTTACTTCTGTAGAAAAGTAACAGAGAAATTATTATGCATTTTATGACTTCCGGAAATGATAGACGGAAGAATGTGGTTAGAACAAAATGTTTTTTCAATGTTGGAATCTAAAATTCTGCACGTAATCAATTTAATTGCTATATTCATAAATATTCACCGCGATACAACAATATACATAACGTTATCTGCACTTTTTCTGGTTTTCCTTTTTTATTCCACCGCCCATCCTCCTCTCAATCATCATCATGTAAACCATAATGATTACCGAATCCATTCTCAATTCCCGTTTTATTGTTGCGCTATTTGCTACTGTTTTTTTCCTTGTTTGTTTTTGCATTAGCATTACACAATTGAAATACAAGACAAAAAATGTGCAGAACCGCATGAACAAGCAGGATTGAATTGCAGTGTGAGGAGAGGTGAGTAGAACGCATCTCTCACCTCACTTATATAATGATGAAGAATCATCATCATCATCAAGAAGTATATTGAAGTCGGTCGACAATGAGGATGTTTCTTTGGTATCCTCCTCACCTACGCTTTTTATTGCCTAGAGCTGCAACTAAACTAGATTTTTCGTGTTTTGCCGAGAAAATGAGAAAAAATGGAGCAGCGCAACAAAAGTTGCAGTGAGTCTACTTTCATGCGGTTTTTATAACCCACGAGAAAAAGTCAATTACGGTGGAATTTTACCGGAAGTTGCTTTGTCTTGTGTGTGGTTCGATCAGAAGTACTTAAGACAATATTATAATGAGGATTAATGGGAGAGTTTTGTTTCATTGAGGTTTTCAATCTTTCAGTTTCAATCCGAATTGCATACATATCCTGTCATTCCCCCTTTTTATCGAAGGAACTGTCCGTTTCAAATCGTAGAAGAAGCTTAACTGCGTAGAAGAAACATGCCGCTAGACAAAGCTAATTAATTCAAATGATGAGTTATCAGTTTCATCATTTTTAATCCTCAATTAACGACCTTTCTTCCGAGAGCTTACACTTTACGGCAATCAGATCGGATTGATTCAGTTGAGGGTTTAAAGAAGAAGAAGAAGAAAAATTAAGACAAAAAGTCATGTTCTTTCTCACAAATAATTGACTCATCATCAGATCACATCACTCAACTGATTTTTCCCGTAAAGGTAAGAAGGAAAGGTCGTGGTTGGATTAGAAGAAATTGCCAACAATTTTCCGGTTGATTCCATCCCTTCCTCTTGAGTGAGTTAGAGGAAGGTGATGATTTGATGAAACATTTGACAAAATGAGGATATAAGTCTTTTATACAACGGTTCAAATGGTGAATGTCGAGAGGAGTCAGGTTGGGCTCAGGATTAGGGTGATTACAGCAAAACTGTGTTTTGTTCGAAGGATTGGAGTGAGTGATGTATTTTTGTAATAGGAGACTGATACAGAAACCAACCTGACAGCATTAGATCACAACTTCAACACTAATGACAGGGCTTTTAAACGCTCTATTGACAATAAGTAAAGCAGTTTCTTCCCGAGCGTAGTTTTCCTTTCTGATGATGGTGATTAGGAAGAAAATATATATAACAAATATAACAGCACATCATCATCTTGGTGTTTGGTTACATTTTTATGTACACACTGAGATAGAAGAAGAAGAAGGAAGAAGAATAAATATGTTCCTATTCTTAAGAATACATACTTATATAGTAACTATACGCGTATATTTTTTCAGGGTTAGCAAGTTTTCAGTTCAGCAGCTTTAAATGAGCTAGAGCAAGCAAGTCTAAAGGAATCTCTTCAGCTCAAACTTCTCTTCCGCACGACTTCACTCATTTTTCCTCCCTATTCTCCTCCAATGAAATGATTGCCGTTTTGTACGGATGGATGGATGAATTCGCATTCCATTAGAGATCATCAGCATCATCATCATTTTTATGATTAGTTCACAGTTCACAACTACAACATACTTGTTTGTTGTGAAAAGTAACAGTCTTATGAATAAAACTGTGCTTGGGAACAGAATCTGAACTGGGAATGATTATGACAATTCCAATTACAGTGACAATGATGATCATAATACAATTTGATGACAGGGAGAAATATACACAAATTTCAAGCTTCGATGAATCTTTTCCATGCAAAAAAAATAAGGAATATTTAGTAGCAGTTGCAGAGCAGAACCCGAGTTAATTGTCATCACTTTTTGTTCTTGATTTGCTCGATGAGATTTTCTAGATGATTCGCCATACCTCTTTTTTCCCGTCCATTCACATGAATTACGCAAAAACTCTCGGTATATCTTTTGTTTTTCTATATATGCCCTACAGATTTGCAAGTCTGATTCTGGTGATTTCGCAATAATTGGAAAAATGCAAATTGGTATCTTTGAGATGGATACGACCGCCGGCTTAGTATTCTTATATATACAGGGATTGCAACATAACATAAGATCAAGACAAAAAGATCGATGCGACGATAAAATATCATTTTGCAAGTCATGAAGTACCACAGGGGAATCCATGTAAATGTACATAAAAATTGGAGTGATTGTAGCTTTTAAACCGGATGAAAATCGCAAGGCGAGCAAAAGAAATGCAAATTTTACTTCTTGTATTATTGTCTAATAGAACATTGCTTTTTAAGTGAATTTACTGCTAAGCCGCGCTGTTGCATATCACGAAACAAAATCACAACACAAATGATTTTCAGGCTTGATACTCTTTATGTGTTATACGCTGCACTTCTCAATTTCAATCATGTTTGATTCATAAACTGAATCAAAATGGGTATGGATAATATTTGATTGACGTGAACGGGATAAAAGCGTTCAGTTTTGAATTATAAGTACCTTGCTGCAAATGCATGTGCATCTGGTAGTATGGACCATACTGCTAATCATTTTAATGATATTTCTTCTGAGTGAGTGCGCAGATCATCCTATATTTTTGTGCGGAATATATATTCATAAATGCCTGTTTTTATTTACTTCTACAAGCTCAAAATATGATGTACAATATTTTTACTGCCATAAAACAGCCAAGGTTCACTGAGCTGACCGGCCACGATTTTAGAAGAATTTGTAGCTGTTTTTTCAATTGCGACTAATATCATCTCATTGCGCCCATTTCAATGCACTGAGTGAGTTAGTTCTATTGAAGAATTCTATCATCATTATTTTCTGCTTGATACTAGAACTCGAAGGTTTCTCTCTGGTATTGACAATGAAAACAGTTTACTGTTACACAACCTGTTTTTCCTTGTTTGTTTTTTAACCTCGGTGAAAAAAAATGCATTTTGTCATATTCGAATCCTTACGTAATGCATTCCATATAAGTACATACATGTTTCACTCGGGGAAAATTGTTGATTGCAAATATATATGTATATAAAAACCGTTTATGTGACGATCAGCAGCTCAACTCTAATTCGTGTTCTAGTAATAAATGTCGAAAGACACGATTTTCTATGGTTTTTATTGTTTACAGCTTTTTCTGCGCTTAGACTTGTTCCTCCACTTTCGGGTGAGATGATAACGGGCGAGAATATATATCGTAATTGCGGTTCCAAACAGGCACTGAGTTAAAACACTGGAATCAATTCCGAGCTGGTTGTTTACGGCTCATCCATTTGATATAAGTTGGCCAGTTGGTCACTAAAAATATCACGGATCGCCCCGTGAAAATACATTATTGTCTCTCCTCCAGCTTTCCCTGCAGTATACACATAAGCAGGGCTGCTTTCCTTCCGCTTTCCTGGAGAAATAATGTAGGGAAACAAGACATTGGGTGAGAGAGAAGCGAGATGGTAGACATTTGGTTAGATGCATAATGGAAAGGATTTAGAGCACAGGAGAAGTTTTTATTTACTTCACGAAATGTAATCCAATACGGAGCAATAAATCTTTTAAATCGCCATCGCCAAATTTCTAAAGTAAATATAGAGAACACGGTAAAACGGCTGGGATGTATGGGAGCTTATTTTGTACACATTTTCAGCAGTGCTCAACTCGACCACATGAAGCTACCGAAGCTAACCACACATACTGAAAATGCTAATGTTTTCTATTTCCCTTGCAATTTAAGTAGAAAAAATGGTCCAGCATAGTAGACCAACTGACGCTGTTGAGGCTACACTACAACGGCATTAACTTCACCTACATATGGTTTTGTTAGGAAACCCAAACCGAAGCCAAAGCACAAGTTTGTTTGTTAAATGGGATCGGGACCACACATTTCACTTTTTTGCAGACAAGAAAAACCGATAAAACTCATCGGGCCAAACCACTTGATATACTAAGCTAAACGAAAAGATAAATTATAATGGGAGCAAGCTGGGCATCGCCTTCATGCCCTTAAATATCATTAACTTTTTCGTCAGCAGCTTCTTGCTCTCATCTTTGCAGATAACAAACCCAAAAGTTTGAACATGGAACATGGAGGAGAGCTGCATAATATGGGAAATTGGAGGGAAACTGCTAGAAATCATTATAATTTTAAGGGAGGCTTCTATACGGGAAAAGATGAGTTTGACTAGGATTCTAATGAGTATCAAAACATTCTCGTTCCATTCGTTCCCATCCTGGCGAGTTTTGTTCACATGAAATCTAATCAACATTGTGTTTCTCGCGAAATATCATTAGGTGGAGAAAGGCAAGCTTTTTCCTTTTTCTGGCTGGGCTGACTTTCCAAAGTGGGGATGATGGCATTTTGATTTCAAAGCTGAAAATCCCATTTCCTGTCCCATTTCCAGCCTAAATTATATCAGTGTAGTCTGCATATTGATTCTTCTAAAGAATTTCCCTCGTCGACTTTATGGAAAAGTAGTTTACTCTTTTATCACAGCACATGTTTTGAAAACATCCCTAGCAGCTCTGCCTTACTTCCGTGAAATAATGAAAAAACTTGAGAAAAGTGGCACAATAGGTTGGGGCGTCAGACGTCATGCTCATAGTGATCGGATCCCGTTTTTCTATTAACGTTTTTCGAGATGTTATGATTTTATACGGAGCATGCTCATCTATCCAAAATATTAATTGATTGGAAGAGTGCTTTTTTGTTTGTATTACAACGAGCAAAATTAATTCAATTAATGCCTTGGAGGAATTAACCAACACAATTTCATTGAAAGGTTGTGAGTCGAGAGCCAAAAAAGCGGAGCTGAACGAGCTTAATTATTATTTGTGGCTGCGCTTCCTCCTTCTTTGTTGGAGCTAGACGAGAGTACAGACAGGGAACAAAATCCGTTTTGTGCTGTTTGCTGTTTTACATGGTTTTCGCATAACCAAAACTTTTCGTTTATGTGTAAAAATATGTGCGAGCATGCTTTTAAGCTCAGGATTTGTGCGTACGTGTAGTTTTAAGAGGTTCTCTGACATAATGTGTAATGTGTGCATGTAATGGATACGTCATGGGTATCGTGGCGTGGCAAGAACCGCTTTAAGAAAAGCAATAAGGGCATCAAAAGGAGAGCATCTCGAAATAAGATTATACTCCTCGATATAAAAGTAATCTCTAGCCCATACAAACGGATATATATATATAAGTACATTACAATAGCATTCTTTTTATGGATCGTAAAATGTGGTCACCAGGGCACAAACCTAGGGAAAGGTCGTCATAAAGAACAAAAGGGCTATAAAGTCAAGCCTCTGCAGGCAAAAGACAAAGGAGACATTTAAAAAAGTTGAGGGATTTTATTCTTCCAACCAGTTTCATTTCCGCTTTATTGCCAAAAATTTGCACTCCTCATGATGCACAAATTAGGTGTGAAGTGAACAGATATAATAATAATAACGTTTGCTAAAACGAAAGAGATTTAAACTACCGTTTTTAAACAGAATGACAAGGCTCATGAGCTGGAGTCGAATCAATTTTTAATGCTGAGCGAACTAAATGAGCACAAAACTGCATTAAGGAATGCCAAGCTGATGAATATATGATGATGATAGTGATGATGATGATGATTCAACATAAATATAGAGGAATGTTTCATGTTGACGTTGATGAAGCAAAGTGCTTTTTGAGATATTGTCTACTTGACCTTGCCATATAGCTTTTCCTTTTTGAAATTTGTATACGGACACCTTGAACAAAGCGCACATTTGCATTTTTTGCATCTGAAACGGATTTTGTAATCATTTTTCATACTATGCATTTTCTACCTACATAACTGAAGCATATTATGATACGAGCCAACCCAAAGCAAAATATTTTTAATGCGTACAATACATTTTACGTATAAAAGGGCTGCAGCCTCGGGCAGCAAAAACAAGTTTACTTCGTCTTGTCTTTCAATTCTTCTACTGGATGGATGAGCAAAAACGACTGCGTACTCAACTAACTTGCACACTATATACTCAAAAGAGTTATGCACGATGATAAGTGGTGGTACTAATAATGCTCTCTTCAGCTGAAATACTTCGGGACATTCTTATAAATGCGGATGAGTGTATGAGTTTATATCACATCGACTCGTGTAAGTATGCACATTCACAAAAGAAGTTAAAGATGATGTATGATGATACCCCGAAAAACTCTTTCGCATATCTTTTCAATTCACGGCGAAAAACATCTCATCATGGTAATCTCGTTCCACCAAACATACCATACCAGATCTGTATACATTTACCACTACACACCGCTCTCAAACTGGCGTCATTTACTGAAAAAGAAGAAGAACCTGCTGCGGGTTATTCTACTCTCCCTTTACCATCATCACCACCACATCGCCATGTGCATTGTATTGTGTACTACTACCAACATTCAATTCATGTAAATATGTGTGTACTTAAAGTTGAGCATGCCATGCATGCTTTCGCATATATACACGATGGATTCAAGTCAAAAGATTCTTCTTTCCTTAAAAGAAGGAGTTTGTTGTTTCAAAACATTCTTTTTATCCCAATTTTAGTGTCTTGTCTGTACACTGTCTTGTCTTGTGTGTGTTTTGCGAAACGAGTAAAGAAAGTCGGGACAGGACGAGAGACAATACAATGAAATTTCTCAGCATTTGTCTTTATGATGATGATGACGGTGGGGCATGGTGAATGATCCGACACCGACTCTGATGTTTACATGTGTATGCAAAAAATAATAAAAAACGCATGACGAACAGACAGGTTAAAACTGGCTTGTTGTTGTTTTTCTTTATATGTACATACAAAAGTATGAACTTTGTTTTTAACATTTCTCGGGTGGCTTATTGTATAAAAATGGGAGACGCAAAGGTATGTTAAGTAAAAGCAGGTGCTTTTTGCAAAAAAAAAATTGGTTATTTTTTTAGTAAGCTCTATATATTTTTGCTCTTTGCTGCTGATCCGGATTTGATGGTCAAACAGATTTTAAAACAATGGAAAATGAAGTATGCATATATGAACTTATTGCTGACATGAAAAATGAATGAAGCTTTTAGGAGAACTAAGTGCACCGTGCTTCTTCTTCTACCTGAATCAAAGTAGTTCACAAAATATGATGACTGCATAGCCAACTAAAGTTGAAGTTAGTCAAGTATAATAATCGTCTTGATGATGAAGACGATGCTGCTGCTGCTACTGATGATGATGATGGTGGTAGTCATGCAAGTGCTAGCCCACCAAAAGAATTGCATTGTTAGCATGGACTACTGATCAAAAAACAAGCTAAAAGTCACTCAAGCAAAAGTACAAAAGGCATCATCTTGGCATCATCCTTCCATTCCAAACGGGCTCCTGACGCTGACGATGTGGAGGATGCGATGGTTAGAGTAAAGTAACATT